>CAODLS011191772.1:0-19209 GCA_948243855.1 Flueggea neowawraea
AGTGGAATTCGTTTAATCACAGAAACAGAAAAGTAAAATGAGATTGTTGAAAATGTAGTTGAGAACCGAAACTGAAAGCAAGCAGAAATTAAATTTTGCAATAGATAATAAAACAACAATAGTAAAATGACGGAAATTCAATTATAATAAAAACTCAGCTAAGGCACTTCTCCGTTCATTCCAATCAGTTGATCACAGATACAAAAAATAAATATTAAGCATTCAAGTAGACAGAGTTATAGCTAACGGTGACATACTCAATTTATCAATCCCTTCTTACCTATTCGATAGCCCCGGGACACCCTGCAGACTATTTTCGTAACCATTAGATAACCCCCAGGATGTCTTGACAAGGTTTAATATATGACAGCAGTAAGAACTAAAGAGACTCTTATCCTAGCCAGTGAAACCGAAAATGTCGTGATTCATTTAAACTAGATTATTCAGTTCCATAACAATGAATAATGCTCAAACCACATATATTTACGTTATTCGTTACTTATATTAGAATTAATGTGATGCACTATCAATCATAATAACAGTATATTATCTCAATTAATCAACTAACCCTTGTCAATCAATCAGTCAAAATAATAATAAAAGAACTCAAGAACAGAATCTGAATAAATACTTGAATTACTGAATAAAAGTTGAAACAAAAGTCTCACAACATCAATGAATTGAACTTCGAAATACCTTAACTATAAAGAAATTTAGTTACAAATGCTATTGGAAGAACACCCAAAAACAAGAGCCGATGGCGGCTGCCCTTTTGATACTCGTGAATGAGAGAATCTCCAGGAGAGAGAAAGAGAAATAATTTATATATGACTCCTAATAAGGAAAACCTACTTTCTCCTTAAAAATAGGTAAAACAATAAAAATAAAACTAATTGTTTTAATCCAACAGCAAAACTAAATAACAGCCCTCAAAACATGTCCAAAATATGGCCCATAAGTGTGGCACGTAGCCCAATGCACGGTGGTTCAACTCTTGTCAACACGTCAACTTTGGCGTGGTCACGCAGAGATACAATTTCTGGCTGAAATGCACAGAAACAACTACATATCTTCATGATCCACCAATATTCCACCTAAAAACACCAAAGAAGCATAAAACATAAAAACACACAAATAATAACAATTTATAATGCAAAACAATCATAAAACGCAATATAAAATATGTCTAAAATGCAATCTATCAAATATCCACACACTTAAACATTGCTTGTCCTTAAGCATTCTATAAGTTAGAACAGTTAAGAATCTCAAATCCCAATCATCACCTTTTTCCCCCACAAAGTGTTAAACCCAAATTGATATGCATCGAATATTCAAAAGAAAACATAACCATCGTCAGGACAGCCGACAATCACCTAAAAAGAGATTGTATCCACACTAGTAATGCCTCCAAAAGGGATAACCAAATTCACACCCTCACAAGTTTCACTCTATCACTCATATGTGTAGGTGAAGAATTTACACTCTCATTCATAGTAAGGCTTTCCAAGACTTGACATAAAGTCAAATCGCAACCACTAATAAATTCAACCAAAACATCGATCAAAAAAGACTTTAGAGGCTTGTAACGTGGCTAATAAACATGGGTTTAATAAGTTGAGAGAGAACAATAACAAAACTAAGTGATACTTGCCATCAACATAAATCGACCAAGCAAATACAGAATAAAGTAAACTACATATCTATGCTTAATAAAACAAGGTTGCCTCCAACAAATTTCTATGAATTGCGTTGCTTTACTCCATCACTTTTCATCACATTTTTTCCTTTCTTTTTTTGATAAAGTAAAGCAACATTACATTTTACTGCATATATAACAAAATTGGGCAGCCACTTTCAATCACTATATAAGCTCAAAATCAAATATTAAGAAATGTCCAAATAAATATAAAATCATGGAATTAACATATAAATAATTTGGCAAAGTATCACATATCACTAATAAAAGTCTCTCAACTTAAGGGTTCAAATGTTGAAAGTTTTAAACAAAATAAGAATTGGTCAAAACAGGTTTAAACAAAGAAAAAGTCAAAGGCTCAAAAGAGGTAAACAATGGATAAATATAAAAGGTGGATATTGAAAGAACAAGATTCACAAATGGCTAACAAACAACGCCTTTCATCGTCTCAATGTCCCAATAAAAATGGTGTGGTCTTCGAAATATACTCGACAACAAATCCTGACAGGGTCTTAATTGAATGTCACACAATAAGAAAATAAAGTGTTTATATCTCAAATACTCCCATGGGTTTTGCGTAAATCCAGTTATTTAGTCCTTCTATTACTAGGGGTTGTTTAATGTTGAATCTAAGATGCATACAAAATCCAAATTTTTGCACATATGGGTATATTAGGACTCATGGACCTTAAGATACTTAAAGTTCAAAATTATCTAATGTGTAAGGACAAACTCACACCAAACATTGCAAAATTCAGTAGAGAATTCGTGTATGCAGCATACAAATGCAACCTAAATTAAACATGAACACACAAAAATGCAACAAGATATGCGATATAATTATGGCATGATCATGCAGAGGTAAAGTGCAGTACTGAAAACACATGAAGAAAAGACAAAATATTACATGCAACACATGCAACTACGTGAAAAACACACAAATATGGCACAAAAAGTTGAAAATTCATGAAAAAATCACAGAAAAATTAAAGCACAAAACTAAAAACTAAAAATCACAAACAATCATAAACAAAACATAAACTACCCATCCCCACACTTAAAATCTACAATGTCCTCAATGTATAAAAGACAAAATAAAAATTAAATAGAGAGGTGGGTTGAAGAAAAGCTTCTCTGGGTTGGTGAAATTGGTGGAGCTAATCATTAGAACAACGAGGATGCTCAACGAAGCGATCCATAAACTCATCAAATTGCATTGAGGTGACCACGGACTGCAGAAGGTGTTCCATGTGTTCTTCTCGAGCTTCCATTCGTGCCAAACATCAATAGAGATAGATCGAATTGAACAAATATCCATGGTACTTACCTTGGCTAACCTAGCTCTGTCGCGTGGAGCAGTAAAATCCAAGTCAGAGTTGTCAAAATTATTCTGTTGAACACGAGACCCATGCTTACTGTGGCTTTTCCTTCGGCATGATTTAGGCATGTTGGGCTCAGGAGTGTCATCTTTGAATTGTTCAGCAAGGTTGACTGGTTGTACTGGTAAGAAGCGATGTCGAGATGGCTCGGCTTGGTTGTCTTGGTGGCTGTCTTTGACAAAGACAACGTCAGGATCAGAATCATGGCCACTCTCAGAGGAAGACTAAAAAGGAGACGTTGCCACCGTGGTCTAGGGACGACTGCACAGCCTGGAAGAGCAGCGAACCGGAGCGACGTCGCCCTTGGATGGGTGGCATGAAAAGGAGCGTGGAGGTTCAAAAGTGGTGGTATGGGCTAAGGCGCCTTCCAATAGTAGCAACTCAGAAGGGGACGGCTAACCACTCCACCTCGCTTCATATTTCTTGATGGGTATGATTGAAGGTGGAAATTGATGAAGGAATGAAGAGTTTGGTGGAGAAAAAGATGATGTCGGGTATAGAGAATACAAAGAAGGAGTTGTAATTTGGCTGTGGGGCCAATTTGGAGGAATTAGGGCTTTAAAAATTGAGTGCAAAATACCCAAATGCCCAAATCTGCTCCCTTTTGTGGCCAAAACGGCATCGTGCAACTGAAAGAAGAGTTGGCTGGTGAGCAAAATGGCACCGTTCAAATTAGTGAGGTGGGTTGTGCACTGTGTTGCTAAAAATGGTGGCATTTTTGGGTTGCTGAAGTGCACCGTCCACTGTTGTGCATCGTTTCTCTTGAAACGACAGCGTTTTGTTTTTGTTTCACAAAACGTTGTTTTGAGCAACACACTGATTTTTCTTCAATCAAAACATCATTCCCATCACTTTAGTCCTACAAAATAAATGTAATCTTACAACCAAGCACAATTAAATCCTCGAAAATAATGACTGTTGGAAAACTCAAAATAAGCACACGTTGTTGGATTAATCAATCAACAAGAATAACAAAACTATCAAAATGGAAACAATAAAAACATTGGGTTGCCTCCCAAGAAGTGCTTCTTTAACATCGTCTTAGCTGGACTTAGGCCACACTCAGTTATAATGGGGTTCAGAAATATAATCAACATCAACTGAACGTGGCACAAAACCTTCATAGAATGGTCTCAATCGTTGCCCATTTACCTTAAAAATCTTACTTGTTTCAATGCTCTGAATGTCAACAGCACCATGAGAATAAACTTGAACAATCACAAAAGGTCCAACCCATTTCGATCGAAGCTTACCAGCAAAAAGTTTCAAAGTAGAGTAAAAAAGAAGTACCTTTTGATCTACCTTAAGGTTTTTATAGACAAGTTAGATATCATAAAAAAGCCTTGGATTTGGCCTTATAAATCGCTTCATTCTCATAGGCATGAGTTTTGATCTCTTCTAGTTCTTGGATCTGTAATTTTGTTGTTGCCCAGCCTCTTTGAAATTCATGTTGCACTCTTTTATCACCCAGAATGCCCTGTGTTCAATCTCAACAGGAAGGTGACATGATTTACCATAACAAGACGATAAGGTGGCATACCTAGTGGAGTCTTGTAACAGTTCTGTGAGCCCAAAGTGCGTCATCCAAATGAATGCTCCAATCTTTTCTGTTTGGGTTGACTGTTTTCTCCAGAATGCCTTTAATAATCCTGTTAAACACCTCAGCTTGCCCATTGGTCTGTGGGTGGTAAGAAGTGGAGACTCTATGCGTAACACCATACTTTTTGAACATAGCTTCCATTACTCGATTGCAAAAATGGGCACCTCGATCACTAATGATGGCCCTTGGAGTGCCGAATCTAGCAAATATGTTAGCCTTCAAGAAATATACAACAACTCGAGCATCATTAGTTCGGGTATATTTGGCTTCTACCCACTTTAACACATAATCAACAGCAAGAATAATATACTAATTACCAAAAGAATAAGGAAAATGACCCATAAAATCAATACCCTAGACTTCAAAAATTTCACAAACGAATATGGGTGTTTGGGGCATTTCATTCTTTTGGTT
Source organism: Flueggea neowawraea (assembly GCA_948243855.1). NCBI lineage: Eukaryota > Viridiplantae > Streptophyta > Magnoliopsida > Malpighiales > Phyllanthaceae > Flueggea > Flueggea neowawraea. Next base: position 5,093 of record CAODLS011191772.1, read on the forward strand.
AATATTCCCAACTTGTTAGCATCGATCATAGGCTTTACAAAAAAGCATAGGGATCTTTAAAAATTTCAGGCCAGTACAAACCTGATTGAAACACTTTTTTTATTGTTCGATTAGGTCCAAAGTGACCACCACAAGCTGAAGAATGACAGAACTGCAGAATAGATGAAATCTCAGTCTCGGGTACACACATGTGAATGATCTAATCTGAACACATCTTCCATAGGTAGAGATCATCCCAGATATAATACTTCGCATCACTTTTTAGCTTATCTTTTTGGGACCTACTACAGCCTTCAGGACAACTATGGTTAGTCAAATATTAACAATATTAGCATACCATGAATCTATGCATGGCTATGCAGAGGTACTCAACACATACAGTTGCTCACCTGGAAACTCTGTAGAAATTTTGTTTCTAGTGTCTGGAGCATTAAGCAGTCGACTGAGATGATCAGCAACTAAATTCTCAGAACCCTTCTTGTCTTTAACTTCAATATTGAATTCCTGCAACAACAGAACCCATCTAATTAGCCTTGGTTTAACATTCTTTTTATTCATTAAGTACATGAGAGCATCGTGATCTGAATAAACTATCACTTTTGTTCCCAACAAAAAAGATCTAAACTTTTCCAATGCAAAAACAACAACAAGCATTTGTTTTTCTGTTGTTGAGTAGTTTGACTGAGCTGGATCAAGAGTTTTAGATGCATAATAGATCACATGTGGGTCTCTTCCAACTCTTTGACCCATAACTGCGCCTACAACATGATTCGAAGCATCACACATCAGTTCAAAATGAAGATTCCAATAAGGAGCTTGCAAGATCAGCTCATAAATCAACTTTTCTTTTAGAATATCGAACGCTACTTTGCAAGAATCATCAAACTCCGAAGGGGTGGTACTACAATGACGACTCCTAAAAAGAGTCCTCAATGAGGAATCCTTTAGTAAATTAAGTAACTGATGATCAAATTAAGTAATTTTAGCAACAATTAAGTAACAATCATGGTTATTTAATTTATCACAAAATTAAGTAACCGATCAAAATTAAGTAACTGGTGGTCAAATCAAGTAACGACATCCAAAATTAAGTAACTTTTGGAGCTATAATTAATTGACCACCTCCTCAAATTAAGTAACTCGAGTCCTCATTGTAGTACCACCCATCAACTCGAAAGTTGCATCTTTCTTCAGTAACTCACTCAGAGAATGTGCAATCTTCGAAACGTCTTTGATAAATCTTCTGTAAAAACCTGCATGGCTAAGAAAAGAACGAACTTCCCGCACATTTGCAGGGTAAGGCAACGATTTGATAACATCTATTTTTGCCCTATCAACTTCTATCCCTCTAGTTGAAACAACATGACCCAAAATAATACCTTGATTAACCATAAAATGGCATTTCTCATAATTCAACACAAGGTTCATTTCAATGCATCTTTTCAAAACTTTATTCAAATTTTCTAAACAGGATGTGAAAGAATTTTCATACACAGTAAAGTCATCCATGAAAATCTCAATAAAATTTTCCACATAGTCAGAAAATATACTTACCATGCATCTCTGAAAAGTAGCTGGTGCATTACAGAGACCGAATGACATGCCTCTATAAGCAAATATACCGAAAGGACATGTGAATGTTGTCTTCTCTTGGTCCTCTGGAGTGACCAAAATCTGATGAAAATTTGAATAATCATCTAGACAACAATAATGAGTTTGACCAGCTAGACGCTCTAGCATTTGGTCGATAAAAGGAAGTGGAAAATGATCTTTTCGTGTAGCAGTGTTCAACTTCTATAATCAATACAGACATGCCAACCATTAGGAATTCGAGTAGGAACCAACTCACCTTGATCATTTGTGATTACTGTAATACCAATCTTTTTGGGAATAACCTGAGTTGGACTTACCCACTTACTGTCTAAAATGGCATAAATGACATCTGCATCAAGAAGCTTTAAACTTTCTTTCTTCACCACCTTTATCATGGGCGGATTTAGGCGTATTTGTGGCTGCCTACAAAGCTTACAGTCATCTTCTAACAATATTCTATGCATGCAAATAAAATGACTCAAACCTTTTATATCAGCAATGATCCACCCAATTGCTTCCTTGTTATCTCTGAGAACTCGAACCAACCTGTCTTCTTCCTGCAATGTGAGTTTATTCAAAAAAAATAACAGGAAGTGTATCCAACTCACCTAGAAAGACATATTTCAAATGTTTAGGTAAAGTTTTCAGTTTGAGTTCAGGTGGCTTTATAATGGGAGGAACAAGCTTGTTCTTTGAAGCAGTAACTGACAAAAATTTTGTCTCTGCAGAAAGAGCCGGAACATCCTACAAATCAGCCACAACATGGTTTAGGGCCGACGACAACACCCAAGTTTCATCCAACTCCCTCAAATCCTTCTCTATAAGGCTTTCAGTTAAAACAACCTGCAAAGAATCATCAAAATACAACTCCAAAAAATTTTATGTTAAAGGATCAGTACTATTAACAGCAAAAATAGAAGAATAATCATTTGGATGCTTCATTGCTTCGTTGATACTGAATTTGATTACAGCTCCATCGAAATCCATATATAACGTTCCCTCATGCACATCAATCTTAGTTTGAGTTGTCTTCAAGAATGGTCGTCCTAAAAGCAGTAACCTCGAACTCGGAGTGCCATCATCCTCCATATCTAATACATAGAAGTCTGTAGGAAAAACTAGATTGTTCACTTGCACAAGAACATCTTCCAGAACACCCTCAAGGAAAACACTAGAACGGTCAGCCAAGGTTAGTACTACACCATTCTGTTTCAAAGGTCCAACATTTAATGTAGAATAAATAGACAAAGGCATTAAATTAATTGAAGCACCTAAATCACACATAGCTTGTTATATTCCAACATTACCAATTTTGCAGAGTATAGTAAACATACCTGGATCTTTCTGCTTAACAAACATTTTTTTTCTATAACACTATAGAAATTGTTTCTCCCATGCAGACTTGTTCATTTCCTTTCAGCTTGTTCATTCCAGTGCATAGCTCCTTTAGAAACTTACAGTTTTGACGTACCTGCTTAATTATTGTAAGCAGAGGATTGTTGATCTCCACCTTCTTCGATGTTTTCAACACTTATTGATCATCCAAGACTTTCTTCTTCTTTGCTAATCAGTGTGAAAAAGGTGGCCTTTTAGGATTCAAAACAACTAGTACCTCTTTGGAGTCTATGTTTCAGTTCCAGTCAATGTGGTGTGGTCATGCAGAGGTAGTGACATTTTTTCAGCACTAGGGATCTATTCGCCACTTTGAAGTGCAATGGCACTAGCATTCTACCTTGGATTAATATCAGTTTGGAAGGGTAATTTTCCCTTGTTCTCCAGCTTATTAACAGAGGTAGTTAACTTACTAATTTGATCTTTCCATTTTGAAATACTAGCCTCTATCTGAGCTTGAAAGTTATGTGTAGAGGTTGTGAGCTGCTGAGTAGACATCACCAAGTTTTTCACGATTTCCTCCAATCCTTGTGACTTATCAGAGCATGGTACATATTGTTGTTGTGAAGAATTCTGACCTGAATTGTTGTTCCCACACCTCAAATTTGGATGGTCCCTCCATCCTAGGTTGTATGTATTAGAATATGGGTCATACCTCTTCCAATTATTTTGTGCATATCCTCCCAATGCATTCACTTCAGCAACATTATCTTCTTACAGAGATGGGCACATATCTGTTGGATGATCTTCTTACACACCACATATCTCACACTTGTGCCTTCCGTGTAGGTTGATATTGACTAGCAGCCATCTTATTCATCAAAGTAGCAATTTGTTGTAACAGACTAGTAATATCATGAATTCTTGGGTCAGAGGGTATTGAGTTTACATTATTAATATGCCCCGTGGTGGATTCAGTCTTAGAACCAAATTGTTGCGAATTTGCAGCCATGACAGAAATCAACTCTCAGATCTCCCTAGGCGTTTTGCTGATAATCGCCCCACCACTTGTTCCATCTAACATTCTCCTTTCCAATGGCAGAAGCCCATCATAAAAATACTGAATCAAAAGTTGCTCTGAGATACCATGTTGAGGAAAAGTTGCACAAAGCCATTTGAACCTTTCCCAGTACTCATACAAAGTTTCAGTATCTTTCTATTTGATACTGCAGATCTCCCTTCTCAAGTTTTCAGCTCTCGAAGCTGGGAAGAACCTCTCCAGAAACAATCTCACCATATTTTCCCATGTATCAATCGAACCCGGTGGCAAATAGAACAACCACTCTTTTGCACGGTCAACTAGTGAAAATCTGCTTTACTCTATTTTTAGTGTTCTCGAGCAGGTTAATTTTATTTTGGTGGTCTGACAAGCTATCAAATTTGGCACCGTTGCTGGGGAGATACAACTTCTGGCTGAAATGCACAAAAACAGCTCCAGATCTTCATGATCTACCAATATTCCACCTAAAAACACCAAAGAAGTATAAAAACATAAAAACACACAAATAATAACAATTTATAATGCAAAAAAATCATAAAAAGCAACATAAAATATGCCTAAAATGCAACCTATCAACAAATAAATCAGAACGGTTTTATTTGAGCCTACCTCGAGAATCGCAGAGCGGAAGATCTGGACAGAATGCTTTGAGCGGACAGCAAGATAATGTCAATCGCCACGAACCATAGATCACTTATATTTCCGCAACCTAGAAGCCTGTAGATTGATCTTTGAACCAAAGAGAAAAATCTCTTCTTTCTTTTGAAAGAGAGGGACTGCTATGAGAGGGAGGTAGAGAGAGTTTGTATATGTTTTACTTTTGTTTCAATCTTACTTGGATTAGGGTTTCTAATCCGATTACTATTTATACTGACTGGTTGGTTCTTTGTGAACCAACCAACGACTCATCTCCTAACCAAAGAAAATCGGTTGGACCAAAACCAATCTGTTAACAACTTGAATTAATACTTATTGATTCAGGTCTGGGTTCCAACCCGAACCCGGCATGGGCAAACCCGTTTTCCAACACAATTACTTGTCAAAAAAATAAGGGGCAATTGCTTTAACTTTCCTGAGTTATACCGTAATCTCTTATTCAGTCCCTTAGTTTTGAAAAGTCTCATATTAGGTCTCTGCTTGTACACAGCGTCAGCCCATAGCAGATATTTAACACTTAATCTTGGTATCACAGGTTCTACACAGAGCATTTATATGCAAACTGAAAGAAACAGATACCAGAATTAGGTGTTAAACATCTGTTCTGGGTTGACGTTGTGTGCAAATAAGGACCTAACAGGAAGCTTTTCAAAATTGAGGGATTGAAAAAGATATTACAGTATAATTCAGTGATGCAATTATAATTCACCCAAAACATAATAAAAACCATATGAAAAAAGTAATACAAAGCTGTATAGAAATTAACAAGCCCAATTTTAAACGATTTTATGACAGAAAACGACTTTAGTATCATTACACTACATAATCGAAACCCTTTGCTTATCGGCTTTCTATATATACTTTATTCAGAGCTTTCTCCTTAGCTCGCCCACACTCCCACAAAACTGAGAATTTTCAGAAAGCATTTGGACCGTTACAAATTATTCCTACCCATTTGAGCTCTTCAAGTTGACTTGGGAATCTTTCTTAGATTCTTGTCTGTGTATATATACACTGGTTTTCGGGCTCCTTTTGCTATCGTCGTTCCATCAATTTTGTTGGGTTTTTTGAAACCAAAAAAATGGCCATAATTGATCCAAACCTCAACAACATTAATGCAGAAGATCATGATTTGGTCTCAGTGGAGAACCCAAAATCCCAGTCATGTCTTGTTAAATCACTTGCAACACTTTATCCTCCTAGTTTTTTCCGAAAGGTATATTGATTTCCATAACCTCTCATTTTGTAGTTTCTTTAATACATATATTTTTTAATATTTTTCAAATAAAATTGATAGTAATATATTAGTACTTCCTCATACAGTAGTAAGTTCTTTTCCAGAAGATACTTCTGTATTCTCAATTGCAATGTATCAATAAACACTTAATATATGCATAAAACAAACATATCAAATTATCTTACCATGAAATTGGATAATTCTTATTTTTATGTGAAATTGGATAATTCTTGATAATTCTTATCAAGGTATTTTGATGTATGAACAATAGGTGATGGTAGAAATGATAGCAACATATATGCTGGTGTTTGTAACATGTGGAGCTGCGGCTATTAGCGCAAGTGACGAACACAAAGTGTCGAGATTAGGAGCGTCAATGGCCAGAGGGCTCATAGTGGCAGTGATGATATATGCAGTTGGCCATATCTCCGGCGCACACATGAATCCTGCTGTCACCACTGCGTTTGCTGCTGTTAGACATTTTCCATGGAAATAGGTCTGTGTCTGCGTTATTTTTTTATGCCATTTAACTTTTTCTCTTCTACTTGGTGATATTGAGATCAGCTTAAAATCAAGAACTTTTTTTTTTATAAGTAATTTTTTGTGATCTCACAAATTCATAATTTTTTAGCGTTTGAAATTATTTTTAATACCAATGAGTTACAAATTGAAATTTTTTTTACTACTAATGAGTTACAAGTCCATTTGTCGAAATTATGGATTTAATTTTTTGTTTTACATTTTCAAGGGCGTACATGGTGCATGGATAAGAAATTAAATAAAAAGAATTGAGGGAATGGAGTGGAATGGATTGATGGAGAATTAAATTTGCCTTCTTCTTTAGCAAAATAAAGAAAAAAAAATAGAAGAGAAGAGGAAAGGATATGAAATATTTCCTGTATTCCTTTTAAAATCGACAACATCTTCTTTTTATAAGTAAAGAAAAATATCATTCATTCAACTTATAAAAAATATCATTCATTTAATTTAATAAAAAGCAGATTATATTAGGCAAAACCTCACTACTAGAGCACCATTGGAGATGGGCCAAAAAATAAAGAAAGAGAAAGAGAGAGAGAAAGAAAGAATTATCTCCTTCATATCTTACAAAATTCTTTATTGACTATCTTCATTGGCCTTCCTCTACTTTTATCTACGCATAGTGTAAGTAGTTATTTTTCGTACCCACCCCATTATAGGAAGTGACTATGATCAAGTAGAACAACCTCAATTATATTATATATGACCAACTTTTATTAGGCTGATTTTTCGTACCTAGCCCCTCAGACCGGGACGCGTTACTGCGTCCCGGTCTGCTAGCTGTCAGGCGCGGGGACATTTTTATTTTTTAAAAAAATAAAATAAAATCTGATCGTTGGATCAAAACGATCCAACGGTAATATTACCGTTGGAGTATCGTTGGGGCTGAAAATTTACCTTTTTTGGTCCCTAACTACTAGTTTTACCCATTTTCCTATAAATATCCCCTTAAACACATTTTTTTCTATCATTTATTCACTTCAAACACTCATTTCTCTCCCCCAAACTCTTTCAACTCTTAAAATTTCTCCCTAAATATTCTTTCAATGGATCCCAACGATTTTCTCGATTATTTTTCAAACAACAAAAACAAAAAAATGGAAGAATTTGCACTTGCAAATATTCTCTCCTCTTCTGATGACGAGGAGTACAAAAAAAATCGAGATAATTTCAAGTAATCTATTTGGAATGATCCTGCTGAAGAAGAGATATTGAAATTAGCACAGCAATCGTGAAGAATAATATCAAATTTTATTTTATGTATTATTATTTTATTTTAAGAAATTATGAACTTTATTTTAATGTATTTTTAATTTTAATGTATTTTTTAATTTAATGTAATATATTTATTTTAATGAATTATTTTTATTTGAATGAACATTTTTTATTTAATGAATTTGGGGTAGAAAGTATTAAATGAAGTAGTAGATAAAAGTTAAAGATTAAAATTAAATTGTGTTTAATGGAAAACTGAGTATGCGTCTCGCAGGACTCTTAAAGTAGCCACTGGGTTACGGATTAAAAAGATGAGGGACTAAGAACTGAGGATTTTAATAAAATAATAATAATAATACTGAACAAACGTCCCACAAGACGATTTCAGATACCCTAAATTACAAACAGCCTTAGGCTTGCAGTCATGTTATCAGTACTGTCAAAATAATATTGATAGATTCTCTTAAAGTCAAGTCGAAGATTCAAATTATTAGTTTTCTTGTCATTTTGTTTATTTTAATTCGCATCTTACAAAATGAAAAAAAAAAAAAGTTGATATATGTCATATGTGTAGTGTAGGAACAATTCTTGAATAGCAACATATTTTAATAGCCTGTTAATTTATCTAATTAAGACGTAAGGAGAAATAAAGTTCAAAAAAGAAAGACCGGCAATTAAAGTAAGTATATATTAAACTACGGATGATCCTGATGAACAGAAATCAAATCAAACAGAATTGGAATCTTAAAATTGCCTAAAAATATTGTTTTTTTTTTTTACATTTAATGAACTTAACACGAATGTGGTAACGAGAGAACAATAAAACCTCCCTAGTTTGAAAAAATATTTTTTGCTTCTAGTTTTTTATTTCGTATTCTGTTTTTGTTTTTTGAAAAAGTAAGTTGTAGTGTCATGTTCTCACATTACTTAGGAGTCAAGACTAATGATCACTTATAAGCACGTTCTTCCCTCAAACTATTGAGACACCTTTTCAGGGACAAAACGGTAAGGATTCATGAATCCAGAACGGACAATACCTCAGTGGATGAGCATAACACGCGATCATCAAGGAACATACTCCACAACAATTGGCGTCGTCTGTGGGAATTCGAGCAAAAAACCCTCGAGTTAAAGTTGTATTTCTAAGCCCCTTAACCTCAACTAAGGGACTATTGTAGTGTCATAATCTCATATTGTCTAAGAGTTGAGGGCCCATGAGCCTAGCTGTGTTCTCAAGTCCCTTAACCTCGACTGGGGGCTATTGTAGTGTCATGCTTCCACATAAACATGGTCAAATCGAACCGAAACTACAGAATCGAACTGATAGGAGACTAAAAGTCTAGGCCAATGATCACTTATAATCATCTTCCTCTCTCGAATCACTAAGGCACCTTTTCATGGACAAAACCGTGAGAGCCCATGAGTCTAACTGTGTTTCCAAGTCCCTTAGCGTCGATTAGGAGCTATTGTATTGTCATGCTCCCACATAGACATGAACAAATCAAACTGGAACTGCGGAACCAGACCGGTCAAAATAGAAACCTGCCCAGAACCGTGAACCGCACAGTAAAAGTCAACAGTTCTCGGGTCGGTTCTGGTTCAGGGTAGTGAAAACCGTTGAACCATCGTTTAACATGTGGTTTGAACTGACGGTTTGAACTGTCGGTTTAATTGACAATTGACTAGCGATTCAACCCTTATAAACCAACGATTTCAACCAAAACTAGTGTTTTAACCTTCCAAAACTAGTGGTTTTAACCAAAACAGGAGTTCAGCGTTCCTAAACTAGTGGTTTTAACCCTTTTAAACCATCGTTTTTAACCAAAATCAGCGGTTCAATCTTTCTAAACTAGCGGTTTTAACATTATTTTAAAAAATTAAAAAAAAATCTTTTTGAACCATACCGGGCCACTTAAACCGCTGACCAAACCGTCCCAAAATCGAACTGCCCAGAACCGCTTTTAGGCGGTTTGGTTCAAGTTCAGAGGGTTCTTAACCTAAATTGTTGGTTCATGAACTGTGGTCATACATTGCCTAAGAGTCGAAGTCAATGGTAGCTTATAAGCATTTCTCTCTCTAAAACGATTGAGGCACATTTTCAAGGACAAAATCATGAGAGTCTATTAACCTAGAATGAACAATTAATTAGTGAATAGGTCTAATGAACGACCGTCGAATGATATGGTCCATAACATAAACGATTAAAATATTTTTCTAATTTTTTATCTATATTTTCTAAAAATTTTCAAAAAATTTTCCAAACTAAACAGCCCTTATATTCTTTAATGGTGGAACATGGTCTTTTAAATGGATCAACCTTCCCTATTTTCTGGGTCACGACATGCAATTATGATATGTAACAAGGGTAGGTTGACTGGCCAAGAATGATAATGCCATGAAACCGATGCGCATCTCACGAAGGTACTAGTGTTGGGCAATTGGACCCATTCCATATTATTTTATTCTACTGCTACGGTCTTCAGCCACAGAGTGTACCTGTTAAATTAACGATTCATAAAATTATTCAGGCCAAGAAATATATATGTGGATGTGTGGAATATTTCAGATCATTTCATTTGCATTTAATTTTTGGATTAGAATTGGAGTTGGGTAGGGAAAGAAAATGGGTGCTTGATTGCTACAATATGGATATGGAGGACCATGCACTTATACAACGGGCTCTCATCTAAATTCATATAAATAATATATGTTTTATTTATAAATTAATGAAGAGCTAATTTTTAATTTTTCTAAGTCGAATATTGAAATAAATTTATCATATCCATAATGTTGCAAACGATTTTTTGTTTCTCATAGCTCCAATAATATAGCATGCAATTATTTCCATGTGATGCAATTCATTGTATTGTCCCATAAATGTCGACTTAAGTTTTTGGGTCAATTACTATTATTATTTCATCTCAGTATTATAATGTATTAGTCATTTTTATTCATTAATTTTAACAAATCTCATTTTTCGTCCTTGTCTTAAGACACCGTTTTTAAAAACTGATGCATCAACATTATTGACATGACTTGTGAGACACATATCACATATTTAAAAAGGCAATTTTGCCATGGAATTCATCATTGATGTCTCTCTGTTTTCCATCTCTCTCTGTTTTCCATCTCTCTGAATCAAAAAACACCCAATAACAAATTAATCACCCAGTAACAAATTAATCAACACTATCGTCAAATTTATCAATCTCGGTCTCTCTCAATCTCTCTCTTAAGCTTGAAATTCAGAAAGCAATACCCAAAATTCAAATAAGCAAAATTAACCAGAACCGAGATTGAAGCAAAAACTTGGGCTTCACTTTCGCCTCTCATTCGTCGAGAATTTTTTCGAAGTAGTAGAATTAAAGTGTGTTCATTGATAAAAACATACTAAGTGATGCAAATTGGACTCATTTTCTACAACTCTCTTCATTATCAACAATCCTACGAAAATACTGAAAGAACAAAACCATTCAACGAACAAAAATCAAATTTGAGAAAATCTCTACTTCACTGTCTGAGAAAATCAAATCTAACAATAAAATCAAATCTTCAAAAAAGCAGACTTTAACAAGAAAAATTGCAGCTTTGGGAACTTGGTCGTTGCTACCCCGTCTAAGGCCAAGACAATGCTTCCATTGAGAAATTGGGCTCTTCAACATCTTCAGCTAATGAAGCCATTGAAATTAAGGCCTGAATAATCGGACCCATTAGAACCAACCCTACAAAACATCTCTGTTGAACTCAACAAGAGCCACCACTGCTAATGTTGTTTGTTCCCTGATTTTCTTCAAACAAGTAGAGTCACAAATCAAAGATTCAAAAACCGACAAAACCTTTTGTTTCAGAACCACTTGTTGAAGTCAAACCCTTTAGACAAACAATCTTCAAAACCCTTCAATACCCTAACTTTCTCTTCCTCTAACTCCATTTTTGAAGGGTCTTCACAAGATTCTGAACATATTCTCTATCAACATAGCACCGAATCTCACTCTCAATGGCCAAACCATTTTGGTAAATCCGAAAGCAAATGATTTGGCGTTGGAGGAGAGGCTTACAACAGTAACCTTTACAATCCTTAAGCTTGTAAATAAGGGTTCTGACATTTGACACCAACTGGGAGAGCTTAGAAATATTTGGGTCAATAGAGAGTTTCTATGGAGTTGGGAGGGTAAGTGTTGAGTTCGGTGGAGGGGGTTTAGATTAACTGTGCTGGGGGTTCGGAATGAGTTCGGTGGAGGGGGTTTTGTGGATTAGGGAGCATAGTGGTGGCCAAGAGAGAGGGGCTGTGGCCGAGAGAGAGAGGGAGCGATGATGAGTGATAGAGATGGAGAGAGAGATGAGAGGGAAAGGTGGATTTGTTGCAGTGGCGATGAGAGAGGGAGAGAGAGAGATGAGTGAGAACTGAGAAGGGAATTTCAGAGAGACCGTGGTGATGAGAGAAACAGAGAAATGAGGAAAAAAAGAGAAGCTATATTGGAACTTCAGCATTTTCTGTTATGAAAAATAGACAGGGATGAAATATGAGGTTTTTTAATATTGAAAGATAAAAATGGTTAATACACTATAATACCGAGACGAAATAAGTAATTGACCCTAAGTTTTTTTGTCAATTATAAGAAATCCTTAATATTGTCTTGTTTGATGAAACAATTGCAATTTGGGTTGTAAGCTAGTAATAAAAAAAATTCTGTTATGAAAAATAGGTGGGTTTCTATCTTTTTTTTTTTTGGATAATGGGTAATAAAAAGAGATTTTGATTATTTAAGAATGGGTTAAAAATGGATGCAGGTTCCAGTGTATGCAGCAGCACAACTAACAGGAGCAATTTTGGCATCATTTACACTGAGACTGCTACTTCACCCAATAAAACATGTGGGCTTAACTTCACCTTCGGGGACGGATTTTCAAGCTCTCGTCATGGAAATAGTCGTGACCTTTTCCATGATGTTCGTCACTTCTGCCGTCGCTACTGATACTAAAGCTGTAATGCAACATTAATTTCTCCGAAAGTTCTCAAATATTTTACGTTAGCAGTAATTTATTTAGCTTCTTTTTTTTTCCTTTTTTTTTCTCTGCAGATAGGAGAGTTGGCAAGAGTGGCAGTTGGTTCTGCAGTATGCATAACATCAATCTTGGCAGGGTAAGTGCCAGCATCTTATGGGGGGGGGGGGGGAACAATGAAAGTGTGTCCATTTTAAAAAGTTGTTTTTTATGTTTTCTGGAAAATACAAATGAAACAAACTCGTTTTCCTGAAAAACAGAAAAGTTTCCAAAGCTAGACAAGCTTGGTTTTCAACTATAACGCCTTTTGGATGTGACTTAACCAAGTTTCCTAATCATATTCAGACCAGTTTCAGGTGGTTCCATGAACCCAGCAAGGACAATAGGACCTGCAATTGCCAGTGAATGCTACAAGGGGATATGGGTTTACCTTGTCGGACCGGTGACCGGATTATAACCTTATCCGAGAGACTGACAAACCTGTCCAAACAGTTTCGTCTCTCATTTTCACTCAAGCTGAAGAGAATGAGAAGCAATGATCAGGAACTGGTCAACAAGAACCCCCTCGATGCTTTCTGAAACAACCATATTCGAAATTCCTACAAAATCACCAATAGGCTTACAACATACTATTACTAGAGTTGCTTCTAGTACTGAGAGATCGAGTGTTCAGCCCTTGGTAGGAGCTAGTGTATCAAAAAAAAATCAAAATCACTAGTTATACCACGAATTTCATCTTTAATCTTCAGACCTATAACAATCTCAAGTTTCAATTCCTGAAGCAATGTCATACTCATTCAGGAGTTTAAATCGTAATAAATACATACAAATATCGAGTTGATATTCCCAAGCATTATGCGCTTACACACATCAGACCTGAAGAACACCGAATTGATAATGATAATTAGCATACAATAACTTAAATAAGAAATCAGTTGCCTGTCAGGCAGCCTTTTCGCACACGACAAAGCTTCCGGGGTTTATTGTAATGCTCTTGGTGCAATTATCAGTTTTGTAAATCCCAACCAGTCGATCTGCCAACTCAAACATGTTGTTTCTGAGACTGCGATTTGCCAAAGTACTAAATTTAGTAACGACAATAGCTCAAATAAATGCTTTCAACTATGAGTCTGATAAGAATCAGGATCTGCTGTGAGCATGTGTCCCTACCTTATGATGACGAATTGAGCATCTTTTGTTCGGTCCTTCACATAATGCCCCACAATAGAAACATTCTTGAAATCTGCCATATACATATGAAGCGTAAAAATTAATGGAGATAAGGAAACTGAGAATAATAATCCGGAAATACAAGACACTAAAACCAGGAGATTACCTAGAGCAGCATCAATTTCATCCATTACGTAAAGGGGTGTTGGCTTGTAGTGATGAAGAGCAAAAACGAGAGCCAAGGAACTGAGGGTCTGAAAATGGGGAGAAAAGCGTACGGGTCAACGCAACTATCAAACCAGTATTATA
>CAODLS011192007.1:0-12559 GCA_948243855.1 Flueggea neowawraea
CCTATCCATGACCTGTAGAACATGATCATCGCACAGAGCTCATATTAGTCTTAGTTTATTTCCACTCTCGTGGTTATAATCGACTAGAGATGTTTAGAATGAAATTCTTTATCCCTTCCAGGCCTTGATAACTCAAGTGTCAATTATTCATTCATGGACATTTTATCAACCATATATACACAGAAAATAAATGAATGATAAAAAATAATACCTCATATTTTTATTTCTAAAATAAAAGGTACATATACAATGAATTGGGGTTAGGGCTTACACTAACAGAACGCCTCACTAAGGTCATGATGTCAGACGGTTGTCGAATGCCAAAAGAGAAACTGAGTAATGAGATGAGGAAAAATAGACAAGAAACAGAGAAAAGGGGTAAGAATCCCTAGTGTGGAAATGACACTCCAGAGCGGCTCCAAACCTCGTCAAAACAGTTGAAAACGTTTAAAAACTATTTTGCATGCAGATATAAATGTATATACATATACACGTTAATACAAGAGTGAAAAAACAGTTTCCTCCAAGCCCTCCTCCAGCAGCTAGTCCTTCAAGCCCTCCTTCAGTTGAAGATTGTGGTGGCAACGCTGGTGATCAGGGTGAAATACTAAATATTGATGGTGAAGATACTCAAGGAGTTTCTGAGCTTGTTGACTTGAATGAACCAGTCATTGAAGAATGTCAGCTAATGAGTAAGTCGAAGAGGCTGAACCGATTATTGCAGAAGGTGCTCCAATTAAGAGAAACAAGCAGGTGATCAAGTATCTACTGAGCTTGTTGAAAATAGACAGTTGAGGCTGAAGTTGAGGAGCAACGAAATGATGTTCCTATGGAAGAGGAGCATTCTCCAACTGAAACACATGGAGTTGATCCTCTAGAAAGGGAGAAGATTAAAAGGATGAGAGCTGAATTTAAGCAACCTGAGCCTCCAGCTAAAAAGCAAAAAATTAAGATTCCTTCAGTGGAACCAACAGAGAAGCAATATGAGGTTCCAACTCATGTGCAAACAGAATAGAGGTCAAAGACATTTCAACCTGAAGAATCTTCATCCTCTCGACCAAATGTTGTCAGGGGCTAAAGAAAAAAGGCTAGGAAACAGATTATGACTCTACAAGTGAATCCAGTGAGTCCACAGATTATTAGCTTGAAATTCCATCTTTTCCTCCTAAATTTGCACTTAAGCCAGAATTAGCAATCACTCCAAGTGATCTTGCTGAAGTACGGGCCAGTAGAAAGCATTGCAAAATGCTTGAAAATTTTATTGAAAAGGAGCAAGACATTCTTGACACCTTTGCTTCAACTTCTGAAGTAATTGATATCTCAGATGATGAAGCTCCATCCATTCCCAAAAACCCAAAACCCCTTGTTTTTGAAGATGTCCTTGATATAAGGGAAGTTATGGCACAGTTAGTGGAAGAGATTAGTCATAGGGTTAGTCACTGGATGTTGGTTGATATATCCCAAAAACCCAAACCCCCTTGTTTTCGTGCAACATAGACCACCTTCTCTATAAATAGGAGGTCACCACTGACTTAATGGTACTTTTTTATCACCCACAAAGTGAACCAAAACTCTGTAAAATTTTTAACTTGAGCATCGAAGTGCACTCAAGGTGGTGAAGATAATGTTGTTATATCAAGGCAACAACTACGAGTGACATCCTCCATTAGATGAAATTTATAACTCTTTTAACACATTAATCATTGAGGAAATTATACCTAGTATACTTTTTCTCTATTTTTGTTTTCATTTTTACAAAATCCTTTTAAAAAATAATAGTTTTAACACAACTTTAATTATGCTTTCTATAATGAGACAATATATTCCTATTTTTTCATTCTCTCTCCTCAAACCCTCGTCACTCTCTTCTTCTTTTCTCCTTTCACGTTTCTACTCTCCTCCCTCTCCCACTCTACGTTTCTATAATCTCCCACCTCTCTCTTATCTTTCGACTCCATCTACTCCTCCACCTTCTAGTTGTTTTCCATCTGCTCATTAATTCCTTTCTCTCTTTCTCTTTCCCTCTTCTCCGACGGCGATCTCAGTTTTCCTCCCCCTTTCTCTCTTTGCTTCAACTTTTTAATGTGTGAAGGTTGTTGTTTCTCAAATCTATTGAATGGCATGAACGAGTTTGATTTCCAGGTGTGTTGGTTGCATTTAATGTGTGCTTTGTCATGTTTTTGTTGGATATGAGATGTTGCGGTTTAGATCTAAAATTGAGTGTTATGACTATAAGTTGCAAATTTGATAGAGGTGTTGCTCTCTGATTTGAGGAAGATGGCTAGGTCGAGGAAGGAGGTAGGGGGTGGCGAAGAAGAATGAAGCAAGAAAGGAAGGTGGTGGGGTTGTGAAGAAAAAGGAATCAACAAATCTCATTTGGGTGTACTCGTTTTGTACTCTGCTTGTACTCATTTTTTCGATTGTACTCATTTTTTTCTCCTTCAATACTCGTTATGTAATCAACAAGCCTCATTTTTGGTGTACTCAACTTGTACTCATTTTTTTGTTATCTACTAAATATATACTCATTTTTTCCTGTACTCGATTTGTCCTCATGTTGCACTCATCTTTTAAAGACATTGGTATAATCAGCAAGTGTTAAATAACTTGTATTCATTTATTTTCGTTTTAGTTCTCATTTTCTTGTTGTGCTCAATTTGGTACTCATATTGTTCTCTCATTGTACTCATTTGAAAAATTTGATATGTACTAAATTTTGTTGGTGTTAGTTTTCTAATTGTACTCATTTTATTGTTTGTACTCTACTTGTTATCGGCTTGTACTCGTTTTGCTATACACTATTTTTTGTTGGTATTTGTTTTTTACTTGTACTCATTTACTATTTGTACTCTACTCATTCTTTACTTGTACTCGAGTTGTACTCGAATTGTACTCGTTCTCATTGGCCTAAAGACTGTGATCAAAGAGTTTCATTTTTATTGTGACTTTAATCTGTACTCAGATTATACTCCATATGTACTCGGTATTTGCTGGTCAATAGAACCTTCATAACACTCTATGTATTAGGGTTATACTTCAGTTGTACTATATACCCAAGTTATACTCATATTGTACTCTTTCTTGCTGACTTAAATGGTTTGGTCAAAAAAGTGATCAACACTCGATCAAACTATTGTATTTGTAAATATTTTATTCTGTTTTTCAATTTTAATAAATTTTTCAGTTAGTGTTATATTATAGAAATTATTTTTTATTTTGTTGCCCATTCTTGTCCATCACCTAATCATTCAATGTAGTTATTTGAACTTTGTTGTTTTTACTACTCTTGCTACTTTACTAATACTTCTATTTAGTTTTACTTAAATTCACATTACATATGGCAAGCCAATAATGTGCAACCTTTAACTTAATACAATTGATTTAATCGACCAAAATACTTACCTACATTTATTAGTTTATTAAAATATGAGCAGTAGCACGCTGTTGTGCTCAAAAATTTGACAATAAACATTTTCTTTTTTCAATAATTTTTGTAAATCCACGTATGACGTGTCTGATTTATTTTTCCGGAAAAAACGACTGATCAACAGAAATACATAATTTAGACTCTTGCAGAATTAACTACTGGGATAATCAAACCACAGGAGAATTTTTTACAAGCTAGGGCAAACATGAAGACCTAAAAAGTAAAAACAAATTTAACTTGTCAGCAGGTAGCCCGCGGAGCATAATAAAACAGCGAGCTACATTATTACACGACACAATTAATTTTGCATATTTAATTAAACAAAGTAAAGGGTAATTGAACCTCTGTTTCTCTTCGCTGGAAAAGATTTCAAGTTACATCAGACTGTTTCTCAGCAACCTGGTTGTTAAGAAATTCCAAAACCGAATGGCGCTGCCACAGGAAGAAAATGTAAGATCACTTTCTAAGCATCCAAATAGGCTGCAAAGGTAATGCACAGATCAATCTTACCCGCTGCTCAAGACCAGTTTCTTGGGGTTTTAATGTCAATGATTCCAGTAATTTTATGGCTTCCCGGAATCCAGCAAGTGCTGCATCCTCATTACCAATACTTCTGTCTACATCAGCAACTTTTGCAAGGGAAACAGCTATATCTATGCTCTGCAATTATAACAAACCAAGAAAAAAATGAAATGCATGCAAAGTTGGCAAAACCGTTGTTTCTTTTCGCTATACAATCATAAATATAAGAAGTTTGGGTAAATTACATATGCCTTCTAAATGTCCAGAAAAAAAAAAACAAACTTATGCCCTCTACATTCTGTTATGTTTCTTAAACTTTGGCGGCTAGACTAATTATTCTCCGTATGATGCATCAAAGCCACAAAAGGACAGAATAATTCTGGTGCACCGAAATAGTCCAGAATATTGAACAAATTTCAGAAACTTAGTTCCCAATCATTGTGGAGCAACAAGAGAAAAACATAAGTCATAAATGCATTCTGCTTCCTTTGGTGGTTAGGAAACAGTCAAACAAACCCACGAAATGGTTTTGAAAAAACAAATTCTTTCATTTTAAAAATATGGTTGCAAGTACGAGTTCTTGGAAATTAAAATATGTATAAATTTCACAATAAAGAGATCCTATTTTCGTGATAGTAAGCCAAGACACTTTTGAAATGGTGAAATCACTGAAACGGTTGTTAGGAAAGAATTGTCAATTTGTATTAAGTAGATGATTAGAAGTAGGATGCACGTTAGATAGGCCTAATTAACTACCAACTTTACACCAGGATAGGGTTTTGAGCTTGTAAATGTGATAAAAAATTAATACGGGTTTACATATAGCAAATTAACTACCAACTACATATACAGGTTCTTTGTATTAAGTAGATGATTTGAAGTAGGATGCAAGTTAGATAGGCCTAATTAACTACCAACTTTACAGAAGGACAGGGTCTTGAGTTTGTAAATGTGATAAAGAATTAATACGGTTTACATATAGCTTCGTTCAGCAAAACCAAATTCAGCATAAAGCACAGTTCTCCTCAGAATAACGTGCAACACATCATTACTTTGCACAGTTAAAATGCTCAATCTGCAATCCACCATCCATCACAAATTGCAATATTCATAAAAAGCCCTTATTGTATTGTAAAGAATTTCACCAAAATACAGCAAAACTGTTTAACATATGAAAATACAAGAATGCTAATCTACCTACATATAGTTTGGAAGGTTTATCTAATATAACATGGAGCAATAACTACGTGAAAGCTTAGATTTCATGATTATATATGCTGCTGAATTAAAAAAACAAAAGTATTAAAATAAACTGCACGTAGACAATCATTAGAACACAGCAACAAAGACAAGCCTGCAGTATAGGACAAGTACACAGCCAGAGAGTAAATTTAAATGATTGAAATTCAAGTTGATAAAAACAAAATTACAGGACAACTAGAGGTATCAGTAGACCCAATGACCATTCTGAGTGTACACCTAGGCAACAGCTTTCAAAGGTTTAGTGGTAGATACCATCAGCAATTGCAGTTGCATTCTTTGTCAACAGTTCAGTCATTGTCAATGTTGATATCTTGCCATATCAGCAACACCAGGTGGCTAATAATAAGAGATTCACTAAATTTCTACTGGCTCTATGATCCAACAGTCCTAAGTTGGCCTTAGGGTTTGATAAATTCATATCAGTTGTTTGTGCATGTCCCAAGTACAATGGTAGCTAAAAAAAATCATGTGAATTGAAGCAACTTAAAAAAGCAAGAAAGAAGAAGTGTAAATCCAATCAAGAAGAATGATCATGAAGTGGCAGCTAGGAAGCACAGAGCAGGGATTTAAAAAAAATAAATAAAAGAAACAGACGACATTGGATAATAGGAATCTCCAAAATATAAGAACTATGGTATACATTTGAACCTACAGGACCACTTTAATTGATGACATAATAAGCCAAAATGTTAGAAACGAAAGGAAAAGTTGCTGACCTGTGAGGAAATGTTAGAACTGTGTCTGATGGAATCACGGCGAATGTTGAGAGAACGACAGTAATAAGATCTAGCAGCTTCAAGATCTCCATCAAAATACTTAAGGTCCCCAATCTTGTTAAGTGAAACGGAAAGTGTATGTGTGATCTGTTGAGGGAAAAAGGTTAAAAATGACTGAGGCACAAAACTACAAATTATGCGGAATACAGTGAAGAGAATTAAACCTCGAGACCATCTTTAGGCAATTCGGATAGGAGTTCGATGCTCTCTTCAAAATAGGAGACTGCAGAACTAGCATCTCCAATAGCTCGACTGCAACAAATAAACTATGTTGGAATTCATTGAACTCAATTTTTCTGCCTATTAATTTCAGAAAGGATAAAAGAAAAAAAAATGTTAAAATCCTTCATATTAGTTTATTCTAGATTCAAACAGGAATTACCGATCTTGGCTGTGATTCAAAACCTTTAAAATAGTTGTCCCATTCAAGTGACTCGGTAGTTATAAGTAAATTATTGCATGACCGTATAATCTTTTATCCCTTTAGTGGGTAACAACTATATTTTACTCTCAGTGGACAAAAGAACTATATAAAAGTACTTTGCTACAGTTAAACCAAATCCTGTTAAAACTAATGCAACAATACAAAGGAGGACTTGCTAATCGGCTACCATTCTCGAGGACAAGACAATGTCCAACTAACTCCATGTACTCAGAAGTGCCTCACTGATATCCATGATAAGCAGATTTTATGTGTATCCAAATGATCCAATAACATCCCATTCTCCACTAAAAGTACACAACGCAAATTTCACCTCAAAATCTATGTTACACGGAATCTGTTTAACATTTGTGCTGAACAAGCGTGACGAATGTGCAAGAGTCCTGACCAAGTCTAATGTCATGGACATGTTTGTAGGATACTAAAATAGCATTCACCTTAGAGAATAATTACTATAGTTAATCATTATTGTTATTCTATTCTTCTGCACAAGCAGATTGTTATGTTTCTTATTAGTTGGATTTCACAATTCAAGAGAAGTTACCATTTATAAACCTAAATGGAAATTTACAAAAAAAAGAAAAAGAAATAATTTCCCCTCACTTTTTGATATATGCAATTCATCCAAAGTTCATTTTATCTCAAAATCCCCAAACAAAATTCTAAAGAAACTAAATAATTTTTTTTTTCAATTTTTGCTCAATGTAGTTTCATAATTACTCATTCCTAAAGCCTTGCAATGGTTCAAATTTAGCAATGAAAAAAAAATTCCCAAAGAAAGACAGTTTTCTACTCCAAAGTCGCACATAATAATTTTATCTCCATTACCTTGTCACTATTTGCAACATAGAAATGTATCCAAAAGTTGAGGGATCATAAAAAGATATGAATTACAGATAAATTACCATATTATGTTATTGATAGATGTTTAAAATTCCATTGACATATGCTATGCATTTATCTTAGGGTTCATTTTCAAATTAGCACTACACAATTCCAATTTTAATGATAACATCCTTTCTAGGACCAGACTTCAAAAGAGAATTTTAGATTCCCAACACCTCAGTCATATTAGGAACGGAATCAACCTAATACATTGATGTCAATAAATTAGGCATCAAAGACAACCAAAATTAGAATGTCATTAATCTAATATTAGGCATCAACATCAAAAAATTTTAGAATGCTTAAGAAAGCTTGCTTCACCACCAAAGCCCTCAATATTCACTTAAATCAAACTAAATTTAAACCTAAACTCTTGTCTAGTAAGTTGATCCTAATTCCTAGGTCCTGCATTATCCAGGAGTATATTTGTCACCTTTCTGCTAATCCACTACAGTTCACTTTCCTAGAAGAAGCAACACATTTATATGTTAATGAAGAAGAGTGAGAACAGACCTGCAGTCACCAAGCATCCCTAAGACTGCTCCAAGTTGCGAACACAATTCTGATGTTTTGCCTGCTGTGTCTGTCTGACTTCGGAGGTCCTCTGCACATATCCTGAGTCTTGACTTGGCACTCTCCACATTCTGTGCACGAAATGCCTGCAAAAGAGTGACCCAAATCAGTTACAAAAAAACATACTAATCAAACCTAGAATTAAATAACCGATGAGGAAAAGTTAGCGACTCACAAAAGGCGAGCATCAATTAAATTGAAAGAACCTTACTTAACAATTAAAATCAAAAGATTGCGTCGATAAGATTAATAATTCTACTTACCCTCATCGCTTGTTGCAGGAGAAATGCACCCCTCTCCAAAGACACATCCTCATATATAACACTCTTAGTAATATTGCTATTATTATTATTATCATCATCACTACTTTGTTGCACCTCTTTATCCGTGTTAGCATGAGACCTCTTGATTCTAGCATGACCTTCGATGAACCGATCAACCACACTCTGGAGATTCGTATCCGGCTCAATCTTCTCAATGTCAGCTCCACACAACGGACAGTCCTTAAATCGCGAAATACATACTCTGAATTCAAAAACAAAGTAAGAGATTATTTCAAAAAACACAGAAGAATTGATTGATAAACATTCATAAGCATCGTAATAACAGTTTACTTGCAATAAACGTGGGAACAAGGCACGCATTTGGTAGGGTCAAAGAGAAGTGCTTGGCATATCACGCAACTGAGAGGGCCTAATTTGAAGGTTTGAGAATCGTAACCGAAAGGGCATTTTGGAGAGACGGTGGCGCTGGCGGTGGAGTCGCCGGAGTCCTTTTTGTTGGGGTTTTCGCCGGGTTTTTTCGATGAAGAATCGTCCGGCCGTGAGGCCTTTACAAAGGGGCAAACTGGCGTCATTTACTAAGCAATCCGGAGATTAGAAGAGATGCTGGGGATTGGAATTTAAAGAAGAAAGTTTATTTTGACGGAAATTGAAGATGAGAGGAAATAGGATGGTGTACACTGTATTTGGCTCTTCTTTCGATGGAGGATAATGAACAGAGACTACAACCGACTAGCCAGTGTTTTTGGTTTTTTAGAAAGAAAAAAAATGAGGAAAATACCCAGACATCCCTCGGGTCTAAAATAATCTCATATCACGTCCCTATATTTTCTAAAAGCTCTTATAGCCTCCTTGGCCCTCTCCTCCGTCAGTCAACACAAAGGAAAACGTCAATTTGTATGACGAGGCACATAGACAGATATGTTTAATTTTTTTTCTTAACAAAATTGCCCCTTTTTTTTATCATTTGTAATATCCTTCCTCTCTTATGTCTCCTCTTCAACCATAAAGAGCATAACTATCTTTTTATGTTCCACCGTTAGTATAAACTAGCGAAGGTCACTTCCAAGAATGCCCTAGGAGATTTCATATGAGTCAAAGATGTCATAGGAGATTATTTTAAACCAGAGGGATGTTTGGGTATTTTTTCCCAAAAAAAATTGGGTGCTTTTGTTCTCTCCATTCTAATAGAAAAATTGGGCTGTTCAAAAAAAAATCTGCCAGAAAATAGGGTATTTATTTCCCAAAATTCTGTTTGTTTGATCGAATATTTAGAATAAAATTCAAAAGAACAAATTTTGTAGATAGTATTTACAAATATTTAGGGATGACCCAATTATGCTGATGTTCTATTTGAGCAAAATTAGATTCATGAAGATCAACTTTCTTTATATTCTTGTCTTCGGTAGAAGAAGAGAAAGGAGGATTTCTTATAGATAATGTTCTCAAAACCCCATCCATGTAAGAAGTAGTGTAGCAGAAACTTACGTTACAGAGGGATCACCTAGTGGCACAACCTAAGACACTGCTTTTCCGGCTGACCAATACTCTCTCTGCCTGACCAATATTGCAGGTAGCTTCAACTTCACAACTCATACCAGGTTGGCCTCTGATGCCATTATTAGAGCAGATATTATTTTTGAATAGTAGAGAATAATTTTGAAGTTATAAGTGTAATAGTATAACTTAATTAAAAAGAAAATGCAAGCTTTTGTGTAAACAAACTTTTATTAATAGAATATTAGTATAGCTAATTTTTGGAAACAAACTCAGGAAAAACTCAACCTGCGTACGCGTTGCCAACTTTATTTATAGTTATGCCATGCTACATAAGTCCAAAGTTATCTACAATGCATTCATGAGTTCCATGATATGTTTACAGAGGATTAAGCGCTGCTTAACATGAACAAGATAATATAATGCCTAATGAAGAAAAAATTGTAAAATATCTCAATACAAGAAAACAGTCGAGTTGCAACGAACTTTTCGCGACGGAACAATTTCGACGCAAGTATTGCGACAAATTCGTCGCAAACTTTTTTGTCACAAAAATAATTGTTTGGGACAAAAATTGCTACGACATGATAGTTTGTCTCAAAAAGTTGCGACGGAATGACTGTTCGTCACAAAAATTGCAACCAACATATGTTCCTCGCAAAAATTTGCAACGAATGCGTCGCAAAATTTGCAACAATGGTGAAAATTACAAACAATTAATTTGTGATGTTGATTTAAATAAAAAGCATTGAATATTTTTAGTGAAACAATTATATACCGTAATAATCGAGAATTAATATTGTAAATATTTATTTTCATAAAAATCATTTTTTCACTGTTTTTAGCGACAAATTCATCGTAAAATGGTAACTTGCCACGAATTTGTCGAAAACCATCATAAATTAATTTTACATTTATCAATTAATTGTTTCCTTAAGAATATTCAAGCTCTTAATTATCATTAATATAATAAATTAGTTGTTTGTAATGTTATATGTCTTAAACATTCACCCAATTTTTGATTCTTTTATTCTAATTAGAAAATATATTTTTGAATTAATTAGGGTAATAATTTCCAGCAATTAATTCGAATAAAAATATTTTCTAATTAGAATGAAAGAATAAAAACTAGGGTAAAAAATACAAACAATTAATTTGTGATATTAATTTAAATAAAAAGAGTTGAATATTTTTAATGAAACAATTATATACCTTAATAATCGAGAATTAATAGCGTAAATATTGTTTTTCTCTATTTTTTTTGACGAATTCATTGCAACAGTGAAATTTTCAAGCAGCCCTTTCAAATTTTGAATTGAATTTTTTACCTGGGGTTTGGGAATTCATTTCGAAAACGTTCGTACAAATAACAAACAACAACAATGACATGGATTGAAATGTTAAATAAATTAAATAATCATAATTAATTTTCCCAAAAACTGAAATAGATATAATATTTTCTTTTCAGAAATATCACCAAAAATAATATTTATTTTTCTCAAAACACTTACAAATGATAGAGTTTATTTTCAAAGTATTTGCAAAGAGTAGAAAAATGGAAATATTAAAAATATACAAACACATGTACATGTATCCATACAATAGACGACAAATACATTAATATTATTATTTCAAAAAAACAATTTTATAGACGAAACAAACATTATAAAATCATGCAAAACATTTAAACCATAATATACATATTTATGGCAGAAGGATACAGACCAGATAACAGACATATTTCAAACGTGTGGTTGCACCACCAGACAGAATCAGACAGAGAACGTGTGTTTGATCGGACACACGATCACCAAAATACCCAGCCTTCATAGAGCAGTGGTATACTAAAGGCTACGCTACCTCGTAACTAGGTGTCCCTTATCCCAAATTTACGATATCAAATAATTAATTTAAACAGAAAGTCATATAAATGAGAATTTAATTTACAGAAAATATATGAATTTTCGTATATCAAAGAAAAAGAAACTGAATACTTATTATTATTGCTTTCAAAAATAGAGAAAAGTTTTACAAAAAAATATTACAGAGGTTTATTCAAAAATCTTGTTTCATAACAGAACAATTTATTACAAAAAAATAGGCAAATTTCCAAAATCAGAATAAATAACAAAAAAGATAGACATGCAGAGCATAAATGATTTTTAGAAAATATACATATAAATATATATTTATTTCAGAAGAAACCAAGAAGCTTTCAGAAAAACAGATCTTTCGCAAACAAGTCCTCACATAAGCAAATTCTATATTTACCGAACCTTAAGTTATTCCAGATTGCATGCCAGAGTCTAGACACAACAAAAATATATAAGTTTAGGAAGACACAGCATATGTGTCTGAAGCTGTCATTCCACTCACTTGGATATCCAAACTGAATGGTCCAGACACGCTCCACAGACAGGTGGCTGACTGACCTCGCCGACCGAAACACAGAGCTCAAGGAGGCAATAAGAATCAACGAGAGACAATGGGTGATAAAGAGAGAGTGTTTTGAAGTAAAAATGGCAAAGGAGAGGTGAAAATGACAAAAAAGGCTCGGTTTGGGTGTTTTAAACTGTCTAAACAAGGCTCACGTACGTGTTTGTCAAGACCCATTGCGGGCCCAACCCATCTCGGATAAGCCTCAAAGAACAGAACTTAACGAATAATTTCTAACCATATTAAAACCATTTGTAAAGATTGGTAAGCATAAATCAAAACTTGTTTAAAACACAAATTTTCATAATAATAAAAAATGCGATAAATAATAAATCATTTTAAATATCAAATAAATATACAAAACATATTCCCACAAGTAAGCCGGTGTGGAGCTACTAACAAAACAAATAACTGAGTTCAAACAAATGAGCACTGACTGCAACTGTATGATACCTCA
>CAODLS011192047.1:0-16879 GCA_948243855.1 Flueggea neowawraea
GCTGTTCGGCAGAAACCGCCAATGCCAATAGTTTCCAACCCTTGACAGAGTTTCCTGCCATTGTTCCAGCATACATCAGTGCATTGTCAAGAGCATCATCCAAATTCCTCTGCTTCAAATTTTCCAGCGCAAGACTATACCGTGCTTCTGGATCCTCCTTTCCACCTAAAGCAGCATGGTTTAGACAGTCCAAAGATGTTTTCTGCAACAGAACTCTCTCAGAATCAGATAGAGAAATCCTGGCTGCATTTCCATAGCAAATACCAAGGAATTTATGGGCTTGACCAGTGAAATGTTGACTCTGATGATCAGCTAAATCAATCACTTTACGAGAGAAATCAATGCCTTCACGAGCATGCTTTGGATCTTCAGAACAAAGTTTCGCTCCCAGCAGAAAGGAAGCGATATAAGGCTTGTGTTTCGATTCTGAATACCCAGAAGCTTTCTTTAACAAGTTCAAAGCTGACTCATTCTGACCTGCAGCACTGTAACAAAGAGCAAGAAGGTACCATCTCTCAACTCTGTTATAGACACCTGGAAGGGCCTGCTCGACGTGCTCTGCTAACAGCTCAAACTGACCTGTAACTGTGAGTGCATAAGTCAAATGAGCCATGATTTCCTCATCCCAATTGATGTCCCCACAAGCTACCTTACTCATGAGTACTAACAGCAAAAGAACTGCTTCCTCTATGTTACTTTTTGGGGTGGCTGGACCCCATACTTGTAAGTGAAGGGGAAGGTTTGCTTCCACAGCACCGTAGAGTAACATGCAGGCCAAATCTTTCTACACTCCTGCCAACTTGTGTGGACCTAAATTCCATGGTTTAACGAGGGCCCTGCGGTGCGCGGTGATTGCTTCATCAAGAAAACCTGCCCTTCTCCACAAAATCGGAAGCAAGTCCAATGCTTTGTGAAACATCTCCTCCAGTTTGCAATCTTCACCGATCCCTTGGGGCATGCCATGAGGCAGTGCTGATTCAACTGTGTCCAGAATGACTCTACACTCCTTTGCAGCCTCTGATGTATGGAAAACACTAAAGTCATGAATGATATTCTTAGAAAATACCATTTGCTTGTACCAATGTTGCATACAAAGAGGTGTTTGAAAACTACTGATAAGGAGCTCCGTTGTAGACTTGTAGTCACAATATTTATGTCAAAACATTTGAAATAAATTATTTTATTATTTGTGTGGCTACTTATCAATTGCTGAAACTAATCAATAGTATTGCAATTACATAAGATTATTGAAAGATATACAAAGAATATTTATTTTACCTATTTTTCAACAAAAATAGAAAGAAATACACACTCACCCGTGGCATTGCCCGGATCTCCAACTAGTTTAATTCTAAAAACCAACCATGTTGATTATATAATAGAAGGAAAAATACATCAAGGATGGAGACTATATTTTACCTTTATAATATCCAAGTTCTTCAAGTGATTTTGCTTTAAGTACGATTGCTTCAAGAAGTAGACTCACTGAATGTATAGACATTACACTTGCAGGCACTATATCATTTTTCGAACGCGGCTTTTTTTGCCGGTTTCTTTCAACAATAGCCTTGATCATTTTCGGTTTTAAACCCTTGATGTCAATGCCCTGGAATACCTGTAGAGCAGCATCAAAATTTCCTCTCTGGTACTCAAGCCTCCCCAACAATGCCCTAGCTTCCTGTTAAAGCATTACAACAGAGTCAAATACGTTACAGAAAGTAATAATCAACAGGACATTGTCATTGGCAACACAGAGGCATCATTAAGCCTACCTCATAGTTTAAAGAAAGAGCTTCTTTGAGAGTGGATTCAGCTTCATCCACTTGAATATCCTCAATCTTAGACTCCCAATCTCCGGTCGTCCTCGATGAAAACCCACTGGCCGAGAAGTCCCTTGTGGCCAGAGACTCCGGTGACTGCGGTGCTTCTTCAAACTTGAATTGCTCCCCCGAGCAAGCACACAACATCTTCTCCAAAACTCAGCACCAAAATTCAGGTTTCTTCTCCGGGCCAACACACAAAGTTAGTCCTCAGTGGCTTCCTTCATGAAAGTATCTCTGAAAAGTAGTCTCTGTCAAATACAACACACATTCGAAAAATGACGTGCCATTAGATCAGAAAACTAGAAATTCAACAACGGAGATCCACGAGACTCAACCAGAAAACCAAAGCAAACCCAGAAATTTTTTTCCCTTTCTTGAAATCAAATTAAATAGAAAAAAGCGAAGGGACAAATTGGAAGTTCAAGAAGGAGACGATCAAGAAGGAGACAAGGCAAATATAGAAAAAACAAAACACATGAATACACCATTAATGAAAAAAAAGGCAGGTTGTGAAAGGAGCGAGACAAACAAGAGAACAGAACATTGGACTTACTAATCAAAGCAGGTGAAAGAAAAAACAGGAACCAATCAAGAGGCAAGATTTGCAGCATCCATTTAGTAGAAATGAAAGCTACTCCTCTGTGAAAATGTTGAAGTTGGCCGAGAGATCTGATTTAGGCGTGATTATTGACATGGGCTTTGCTGTTTTTTATTGTTAGCACCATTTTTTTTTTCAATTTTGATAAGTGAGGTATTGTGTGAGTGAGTATGGACCAGTGGGGAGCTTCAGAGGCAAAGGTGGTGGTTGCAGGGATTCTTTTGTTTGCTAGCTCTGCTGTTTTTTGGTTTGAATCTGAGTGGGTTATAGCGTGTGGTTGTTTTGGTGGACATTGATATGGGCACTCTTTCTATTTCCAAATTATAGCAACCTTTTCTAATGTCATTCTGTAGTGATTAGGGAAGGGCATGGGTAGGGTCGGGCTCGGGCTGGATTATGTCCTAAAATTTTTGCCCTGGGCTGAAGGTATGGTTCAAGTTTTTTAATTTAAAAGGGCGGACTGAACAGGTCCGCAAACCTATAAAAAAAAATATTAATTTTTTTATTTTTTATCAAAATATAATATAATATATACTTTATTATATAAATTATACTTAATAATATTAAATAATTTTTAAATTTATAATTGTCATTATTTATATTAATTTATAACACATAATACATCAAATTAATATTAATATACTATATATTATATATAAAAAATATTAAAAATATATATAATAAATATTCGGACTAGTTCACAGGTCTAGACCATTAGCCCATGCCCGACCTTTTTCTTTTAAAAAATCAGTCGGGCCGAATTGCGGGCCAACAATCACTGGCCCAGCCTGTCCCTTTTTCAGGCTCAAGCTCGGCCGGCTGATTTGTCCAACTCTAGTAGTGATAGTTATTTCCTTTTTTTTAAAAAAAAATGAATACACCGTTAAATTTGTCCCGATAAAAGAGTGTAATACATACTTTAAATATTTTTCAAACCAAAATATAGAATGATCAAGATATAGTTGGGATGCATTCAGTAAATTATTTTTTAATTATTTGTTAAATTTTATTTAATAAAGTAGAAAGTTCATATTTTTCATTCAATTTATTTGTTAAAACGGATAGAATTGTAGGGAGATAAATATTTTAAGGAATTATCCCTGTAAAAGTGAGACAAGTAAGAAAAAATTATAAATTAAAGGGATATTTTTTTAATATTTTAGAAATTGACTTTATATGAAGATATATATATATATATATATTGAAAAATCAAGATATGGAGTCATGCGAATTTTTCTCCTGTGAGTCCCAATATTTTTTAACAAATATTCAGAAAGGTTAAAAAGACTGTAATAATTATATTTTTCAATCATTCTAATCTTTTTGAGTGTTAACAAAGACTATCTTAAGGGATCTCTACAATTCTTATGAGGAGAAATTACTATTGCATCCTGAGTATGGTTTCATGAGGTAGACACCCCATGGTGTCCTTAGTCCTTACGTATTTTGACAAATTATTTTATTTGTTTCAATTGAAAATCAAACTCTCGACTTTTTATAGTTTTTATTATTTTTACTTTATTTTCTGAAAAAAAAAAGCATTATTATTTTCATCCCAAAATTATGGTCTAATTTTTCTTTTTCGTCCTTCTAAAGTATAACCTACTTTTTATTTCTAAAAAGTTAATTTTAGATTGCAAATGTCTGTTATTAATTTTAATTTGATTTTAAAATTTGGTGCAAGATTTTCTAGTTATAGCTAAATATAAAAAATAAAGTGCATAATTTAATATGTTATTAGTAAAAGAGTGAAGTTATTTTAAACATTCACATAATTTTCTTAATTTTATGCAAATATGAAATATACAATAATTTTGAATGGAAGTGTTAATTGTCATGCCAGCAATGCATACAACACAGCTGTTCATAAATGGAGTGCCCGAATCAAAAGGCATCCGTTAAAACCCAATGGCAATTTTGAATTGGAAGTGGGTACCAACCAACCAATCAAAGTTGACATTTTTGGCAGCAGAATGATCTTTGTGTGTACTTAGCTAGCTGCTTTGGTTTATAATTGACCAATAAAAACCCTCTTCACTAGATTTCATAATTTTCCATTATATTTGAAAACTTTTTTTTATTAGTCTAAATTTTGATAACTTTGGAAGCGTCATGATCATAGTATCTTAGTAGTAAGTAGTAGTATGGTATCATGATTGATTAGAGAAGGTGGTTCCTACATTCCATACTTTAGACTGGAAGTAGCACACTACAAAAATAATTGAAATTGTTGATCATACCCACATGTTGCCCTCCACATTCAATAATTATTAACAAATCACACTAGGGACAAACATCCACTGCATAGATAACTTAGCTGATTGCCTTCCATATGGTTTCAATGTTGTGTTCATGAAGATTGCATCATTTGAGAAAGTGCCCTTTTTGACTGTTCTGTTCTTACTCCAAAGAAAAGAAGAATTTTTTTGATCCACTTTTATGCCTTCAAAGTCCAATTAAGCTAATTACAAGTCCACAGTGCTCAAGAAGATTCCGTGGAGGCATTAACCATGTATTTAGACTTAAATTGGATTGCAAACATGATTGGTGGTTTGAAATCTTCATTTCTTTAATTGAAATCAATTATTATTTGGAAATAGCTCATCTAATCAACAATTGCATTGATTTTTTAAAACTAGTGAAAGTTTGTTCTATGGTTGAGAACTCCAAGAAACCTGCAAATTTATCAAATAATTAAACTAAAAAACATTCTTTACGACACTTGGTGTCATCATTTGCAACAACGATCATGCCACGTAAGAACTTACACACACACAAACAGATCACGTGCCTGCTGCACTTTCTCTCATCAACAGATTTTAACAGTAACACATATAATAAGAATTTAAAAAAAAATTAATGAAGAGTCTTTTAATGAATTAAGTAACTGAAATTTAAATTAAGTAATTTTAGTAATAATTAAATAATAGTTATAGTTACTTAATTTATTATAAAATTAAGTAATCGATTAAAATTAAGTAACTGGTAGGTAAATTAAGTAACAATATTTAAAATTAAGTAATTTTTAAAATTATAATTAAATAATTACTTATTTAAATTAAATAACTGATATTAAAATTAAATAATTTAAGTAATTAATAAAGACTCTTTAAAAAAAATATTATAGTATCACTCGACTGAGAAGTAAGAAGAAGGCAATGCTCTCCTGTTGTGTAAATTTTTATGGTCAGGGTGGTCTGACATACTCGCCCAATTTGTACCCTTTATGTTTGCGAAGTCCCAATCACAATCCTATTTTCCACACCTTCAAAAATGGCAAACATCAATTCTCCATTCAATATTTTCTTTTTTTTCTTTTGATCATTTTTTTTAAAGAGGATCAAGTGGTTTTCCACCTCTCGTCGGATTACTCGAATCCACGACCCAATGGGTTTTAGGTGAGACATCTTACCTCTCAAGCTGCGCCTCATCGTCCATTCAATATTTTCATTCAACTTAAATCATCCTTAATTAGTTAATTTGGTAGCCACCTAACCTATAATTTATGAGATGTCTCGTTCACATCAAGCTTGAAAGGGAAAGCATTAGCTTAACCTTACCTTAATTAATTTCCCTTTTAACGTTTATATTAATATTAACCTAAAATTCCAACTTCCCTTCTGCCCCATGACACCAACCGCATCATCTCTTTATTTGTGCATTAAATAAAAAATTTAAATAGTTTTTTTTGGGTTTAAAGTTTTGATCGAATTTGACCAAGTAAAATTTGTTGAAGGGGAGTTTACATATACATGAAATCTTAAATAAGAAATTATAGAATCAGAAGACATAATTTTGAAATTTTAACTCATACTATCCAAAATTTTAAGCGCATGGTCTAACGAATAAAAATTACAAATAAACGGATTTATTTATATGTTATTTATATTTGTTTATATGTTATTTATACGTTGTTTCATATTTATATATTGATCGAAGTTGATTAAATCTTATTTATAAATAACATATAAACAAATATAAATATAAAAACAACATATAAACTTATATAAACATATATAAACATAATATAAACAAGACATCTTGAATTTTGAATATACATAACAACATCAATAACAAATCAACAACATTTAAAAAACACATTTTCTCTCTCCTCTCTCTATTTCACCTGCTACTTCTCTTTTGCTTTTTCTCTCTCTCAATCTTCTTACTGACGCCTTTGCTCCTCTTTCTGTCGTCGCCACAACCGGTGGTGTTGCATCCTTCTCCATCTTTGCTTCTCCTTCTTTCTTCTTCGCTTTCTTCTCACTGATGTTATATTTCTATTTTTTTCCTTTTTATCTCCGGCGTCACCACTTCCACCACTCTCTTTAGCTTCTTCTTCAAGTACAGATCTAACCGCTTAATGTACATCTTGTGGCGCAACCATAAGAGAGAAAGAGAGAGAGAGAGAGAGACATGCAACTGGGAAAGAGAGAGACAGAGAGAGAGAGAGAGCATTTATATGTTGAGATCTGAACTTGAATGAGAAGCTAAATAATGAAATAGAACCATGTGAGAGAAAGGGAGCATTTATATGTTGAGAACTTGAAGGAGAAGTTAAACATTTATAAAGTAGATACAGTGTAACAGAAAATCTTTTCTGTGTATTAAAAAAGTTAAGGTTGTGAATAAAAAAATTAGAAGGTGTATTAGAAAATATATAAAAATAAATGTGTAATAAGCATAAGTAGATTGTGTGGAATAAATAACAGAAAGTGTTTGTGGTGTATCAGGTAATTATCACATTTTTGAAAGCGAGAAAGTTGTCTCATCAAGTTTTAAGAATTTTTTGTATCCAAACTTAAATTTGAAACCTTTAATTAAAGGAAAGAAATTCATGCCATTCTACAACAATCTTTTCAGTAAACGAAATACAAAATAAATTACAAAAATCTTTGCAACAAAACGAAATAAAAATATGTAATTGAAGATACATATGTAATTATAGTAAATATTGTGGTAATTACGCGATACACCTAGGAAATTTTGCAATATTTATTCCATACGGACATGTTATGCTTTTTGTAGATACACTTTCCAATATTTCGTCTGTACGCACGTGAATTTTCTGATTCAAGGATGTGTATTTTCAAATTTACAAAGTCTTATTTATATGTTGTTTGAATGTTATTATATATTATCGATAACTTATTTATATGTCATTTATATGTTGGAAAAATATATAAAAAAATATTTGTTTTTATATGTTGTTAATACCTTATTTATATGTTGTTTTCAACAAATAAACATGTAAACATCATATAAACAAGACATATGTTGTTGATTTGTTGTTTATATGTTGTTTACATGTTGAAAACAAATATATAATAAATTTGTAATTTATATATTTTTGATTTTTTGTTTTCAATATATGAACATCATATAAATAAGATATATATATTGTTGATTTGTTGTTTATATATTGTTTACATGTTAAAAATAATATATAATTAAATCTGTAATTTATATGTTGTTGATTTGCTTTTATATATTATTTATATGTTATTTATATGTTTTTTTTCAATATATAAATGAGATATCAACAATATATAAACAACATTCAAGTTTAGAAACAAGAAACAACATATAAATAAGTTTGAAAAATGAACAGACTTTAAACAAATTTTAAACAAGTTTTAAACAATTCCAAATTTGTGATGTACAGAAAAGCAACATATAAAAAAGATATCAATAATATATAAACAACATTCAAGTTTTAAAACTAGAAACAACATTTAAACAATATATAAATAAGTTTTAAACAAGTCTGAAAATAAACAGATTTTAAACAAATTCTAAACAAGTTTTAAACAATTCCAAACTGGGGCCGCCAAAATGTAATTTATAAAATTGGTATCCTAAGCGCGTAATTTTAAATTTTCTGCCAAAATATTGCAAATGGGCTGCGTGAATCTGTAAATCACAAACTTGGGCCGCATGTATCTGAAAATGGCCCATAATTTTAAGGAGAAAATCACACTTTTATCCCTAAATAAAATACTGATTTTGAAAAATGTTTTTCAAATATACCAATTTTGAAAAATGGAAGAAAAAGAAAACTTATTTGAAAAATGTCATATTCGCGAGAAATTGATTTTTTTCTCAAAAAAATGAATTTCAGTAAGAATAGTATATAATTTTTTTAAAAGGTCTTTAGAGGTCTTCAAAAGTCTTTAAAAATGTCCAATTGCACAATTTTTTATAAAAAATTTAATTCAACAAATTTTTTGTATGATATGTTTTAAATTAAGCTCAATTATATATATATATATATATATTAACGAGTTTTAATTTGTTTGATGATAATTAATTGAGTGTCCAAACATCTATAAAAGTCTCCAAATATAATCATC
Source organism: Flueggea neowawraea (assembly GCA_948243855.1). Classification (NCBI taxonomy): domain Eukaryota; kingdom Viridiplantae; phylum Streptophyta; class Magnoliopsida; order Malpighiales; family Phyllanthaceae; genus Flueggea; species Flueggea neowawraea. The sequence goes on from CAODLS011192047.1 coordinate 8,775, forward strand.
CCTGCACAAAATCAATCAATCTCAATAAACATCAATATGTACTAAAAGTGTTTCTTCACATTTATCTAAAACTATTATGCATAGGTAAACAAAAACTTTTAGAGACTTTTATAGACTTTTTTAATAATAAGGGAAATTTCGTAATTTAACATTTAGGGCTTCCTTCCCACCGTGCACAACAGATCAAGCCAACACCAATCTCCATTCACAGTTCGCGTTCACCAACGAAGCAAGGATGAGATAGAATAGATCGACGCATTCAAGGTGGAGGATATCGATCTGGACAATGAAACCGTGAAAGGGAGAGGAGATCAAAGACGACTTATGGTTCCTCCACCAACGCGAGTCACAAAGATCAAAGACGAGCGGCGGAGAGCGGCGATCGAAGGCCAAAATTTGCAGTGGTCAAAAGGCAAAGAGAAAAGGAGATTTGTGTTAACATCCACCACAAACTCTCTCTCTCTGTGTGTCGACATTTGCGCAGACGAGAGACGGTAGAGAAAAATAGTAGAGGATCGAGAGAGAGCGACAGAGGAAGAGAGGAGATGGGTGAAGAGAGAGAGAGAGAGAAAGAAGAAAAGGAGCTGCTAGGGGTGAGGAAAGAGGAGAAAGAGGAGGAGAGAATAGCTATAGAGAGAGAAAACAAAAAGAGAGAGAATGATACAAAAAATTGATTTTTATTGAATTTTATTTGGTATTTTTGAGACTCTGATTTTAAAAAATGATATATGAGAGACTTAAAATTAAAAATGTGTTATTTAACTAATTACAAAACTTTAGATGTTTTTTGTCAAAATCTGAATTTATATGAGGCAACATAATTAACTCAATTTGGGAAAATCACACTTTTATAACAAAATAAACTACTGATTTTGAGAAATAGGTTTTAAAAATACCAATTTTGAAAAATGCCACAAAAAAACTCGTTTGAAAAAATGTCATATTCGCGAGAAATTATTTTTTTCTCAAAAAAAAAGAATTTTAGTAGAAAAACATATCTGATTTTTCAAAGGTCTCTAAAGGTTTTCAAAAAGTCTCCAAAAATTTTTAAAAGGTCTCCAGAGGTCTTCAAAAAGTTTTTAGATGTCTTTCAAATGTCACAATTATTTTTATAAGAAATTTAATTTAATAAATTTTTGGTGTAATTTTTTTACATTTAAGCTAAATTATTTGTGTATTTATATTCAATGTAAAAAAAATTTACAAATTTTTATTTATTTAATGGTAATTAATGTGATGCGCAGGACTATTGTCACTACCCAAAACAGGGTCGATGACCGGCGTACAAGACGAACTGTCTATAGTAGCCCGGCCCTGTCTCACACAAGTCTCAAAGATCAGAACATACTACCCAAAATGTTTAATTATTATTTAAAAATGTTTAACGAAACATTTATTGTTTAAAATATAAGTAGTAAAAATAAATATCATAAATCAAATAACCAATAAATTCAAAAAATATATCATGAATATCATAAGTGTAAAATATCAAATACAAATGGCAAAACCCGTAACCTAACAACATCTCGGTGCAGAGCTCTAATAATACAAAACAAGAGCCCGGACAAAAGGGCATTATTAATCAAATGATGCTTCACTGTGGTCAAGATGCGAAACGGTTGCCGAAGCCAAAAGTCTGTGTACCTATGATAAGAAAGTCATAGTAGACAGAAAAAAAAGGGGTCAGGGTCTAATGAGGAATAACACTCTAGATCGTCTCATATGTGCCTCATAAAGACTGTTTTGAAATCAATTCGAAAATACCATAAGCATGTATGTATAAGTATATATACATATGTATATACACACTATATAAATAATAGTTTTTCGAAAATTCATTTCGCAAAGGTTCACAACCAACAGTCACATAGGATTTAAAATCTTTTTTCATTTTCATATCAAAGTTTTTGAGCCAAAACTCATATCAAATACATGAGACTAAAACAAAGGTGTGCATCCAGCACTAATACAAAGGTGATATGGACTTCGCCACAATTCATAACAAATCATGTGTTGGATCAGAACATATGGCTACCGACAACCCTAGTAGTTGAGCTTTTTCAAAGCATTGGTATATCAAAGGTCACATTTTACCCTGTAACAGATGAGTCCCATATCAAAATCAAAGCATACTAATACATAATATGAAATCAAAGGCATGCATAACAACATCAAAATTAATGTGGCTATATATAATATATATATATATATCAGTTCAAAACGTAATCCTGATTAAACATATAACCAGTTTATTATCGGTCAATCCTCAGATTAGTTCAATTTCAAATATGTGTCATACACAACAAAAACATATACAGTTTCAAGACACAGTCAATGTGTCTGAAGCTGTTATTCACTCACCTGAAAATTTAAGCGCAAAACGTCAGTCAAGCCTACTCGTCGATGGCTGGTTTCGCTGACAGAAACAAGAAGGTGAACAACAAATATATGTAAACACATATATCATAGACAAATCAAAATGTGGTACTGTGGCGGTTCCAAATGCATAATATGCATATGCAAATGCAAATGCGGACTATCAAGGATTCCAAAAATCCATAATCTATGCAAGATTATAGTTTGGTACTCGACCAATGTAAAATTATCATTTAGTCCCTAAGACTTGGCAAATTACAACATGGTCCTAAAAAATATTCCAAATACAGTACTAAGTCCATAATACTACAACATTCACAATTAATCCTCAAATTCCCAAATATATGTAATTAGACTATCTAATTACACCAAATTGCATTTAACTCTCTAAACGCACAATATCACATTTGGTCCTTCAAAGGCAAATTATCCAAATGATCCAACTTTCGATTCAACCAATAGAAATTGATTCTAATCACCCACATTGGTCAATATCGTCCTCCTAAGCATGAATTCAACCTCCTTTTCAAGAATCAAACAACAAATCATAAAGAAATCTCAAAATCAAATTCGGATTTTTGAGCCCATTGAAATAAATCATCCAATCACAACACCCAACACAAATCCAAGTCTTTCTAACTCCTATCCATCAAGATACAACAGAAACAACTCCAAATTTAACAAGAAATCCACCAAAATTCGAAGTCCTAGCTCAAGAACAACCCATTTTATCCAAACACAAAACCTTCAAAACCGAACTTAGATCCTTGCATTTCAGACCTCTAAAAACCTTAATCAACCAACAAACAACTTCTATAGCAACAGAAAATGGAAATCCAAACTAAAACCTCAATCTCATTCAAACCCTAGAATGGGTGAATGTGACGCAAGAACAACAAAAATAGGAGAATAAAGAAGTGTTCTTACCTAAAAAATCCAATTATAAGCAATGAGAAATGATAGAGAAATGTTTTGGTAGGTGAGAGTGAGCAATGGCCGAATGATGGGCGAATGGTGTTATTTATAACCCTAAGCGCCGAAACGTTGCGTTGCACCAAAATCACCCAGACAAGAGCATTCTACGCGCATAACATCCCTTTCTACGCAAGTAGTACACCTCTTACGCGCATTGTTGAATATTCAATGTGCATAAACGACCTCCCACAACTCCTGCCCAAATCCAGATCAAAAACTCTCAACACTGATGTATGATCAACGGGCACATCACTGATACTACGTGCGTAGCACGGTACTACGTGCATTATACTTGATTGGCATGCGCAGATGAATGAACCAAATGACCCTCCAACACAAAGTGTCTCTTACGTGTGTAAGAGATCTGTAACGCGCGTAGTAAGCCTTCAGCTTGCTTTAAGCGCACAAAATTCCACTTCTTATGCATTCCAAACTTAGGATCATTAACACCAACTATATTGAGATCGGCCAAACACCAATACTCACCAGAGTAGTGTACTAACTAACTTCGGACATCTAGATTTACCAAGAATCAAACGAAATGCTACAGGACTCCTATCAAAATAGGCTAGGTATCACATATATTCATGGGTCTACAAAAGATGTTCAAAAGTCTTCAAAAAGGTATACAAAATGTCTCTAGAGAGTCTTCATAAGGTCTTCAGAGGCCTCCAAAAGATCTTCAAAAGTCTTCAAAGGTCTTCAAACTCAACAAAACCATCATGTACAAATCAACTAAACTCAACTGCAAATAAAACACAATAAATAATTAGTATTCTGCAAAATACTAGCTCTTTTTGCGTTATCTCGTAGAAAATACTGCTAATTAAACATAAATCATTAGTATTCTACAAAAATGTCATGTATAAACCTCTGATATCCGCAACTTATCAATCAAAGGCCAACATCACTCGAGTGAAAGAAAAGATAATAATACTCTTGACTATAAGGAGAAAATGTCAAAAAGCTGAAAGCAAATTGTTACCTATTCCAAAAAAACAAAATATAACTCACATATTAGAAGATATAAACAGATGTATCTCTTGAAGAAAAAATTAATCACACTTTCATAAATAAAAAAGTACTTAGAAATAAAACCACCACTTTTGAAGTCCTCTTCTTTTCAGAACTACGCTTGGATGATGATGATCTAGGACTTCCATTAACAACAACCCTTCTACTAAGCTTTTCATTAGATATTATTCTCTGTCACCACCATAACTTGTCATCGACTATGCAACAAAAGAAAAGAAAAAAAAGCTTATCCAGGAGTCATATGACTTTCTCATTAAAAGAGTGAGCCACATAAAAAACAAGAGTAGTGCATCCATACTACTACATCCAAAACTCAGCTCTAATGCTAACTTCTTAGCAATTTGAATTGGTAAAAGAAAATTGCAGAAAATATTTTCTAAACAAGCTTGTTCACATAACATTAGAGAATCAACAATCAAGATCGAGTACAAATTCCTTTGAAATTCTTTAATCTAAGCTATCTAATCATCGAGAACAAGGAACAAAAAGCTCTTAAGAAATAAGGGAGATGCAAGCTCATAAGAGCCAAAATAATCAGTGATTTTTCGAAAAACATAAATAACAAAAAATAGTTAGCCTCTGCCCTATTCTTCCCCAGTACTTTGTCGCCTTCTCATTCGTTTGCAGTGCCGTTGTGCCATCCTCTGATGCACCTTTCATTAGAAAACCACTTTCGTTCATTAAACCAAACCTTAGATCTATCGTCGCATGTTGCCTATGCGATTCACAACCGCTGGAAGCCGTCCCAGTTTGTATATTGTCTCGTCATAGATCTGTTCGTGGACAGTGAGAGGGGGAGAGAACGAAAAGCCGCAGTTGGAAAAAGAGCGAAGGAGAACGAACAAAGAGAGAGATGGCCGAAGAGAACAAAACAAAGATAGAGGTCAAGCTAGGAGAGGGAGGCGGCAGAGGAGAAGAGAATACGAGAGAGCAAGAGGCAGAAAAAAGGAGAGAGAAAATGAAAAGAGTGAAAAAAATGAGAAAATATCGCAAAAATTTGAATTCTAGCTGACTAAATCTGATATTTTTAAGAATTAAAATAAAAAAATGACATACATTAAATTTGAACTTAAAAATATTCTATTTGAGTAATTATTAAACTATGGTTGATTTTTTTCAAAATGAAAATTTTAATTATGACATTCAACATAGTTAACTCAATTTTCAGCCTAAGTCCAGATGTAAACCCAATCAATCAAACTTATAGTTAATTATGCTGAGTGTCTTAATTAAACACTCAATTTTAGCATATGTCATTCCATCATTTGTAATTTTCAGCGTGTCACAATACAAATTCATGTTTTCTAATGTGTCATATTTTGGAATGCTAATTTGAGAAATACCACATTTTTATCCTTTAAAATGCATTTTCTCCTTAATTCAAAATCTCTCTACCCAAAATCTTGTTTCTTTCTCTTCTCTCATGCTTTCTCCCTTCGTCACTGTCCCTCTCTCTCTCTTCATCTTTCAGATACGATTCTCCTTTCTTGTCGCTCTTCTCTCTCTTCCCCTTCCATCACAATCTCGCTCTCTTCATGCTTGTTTGCCACCATGCTCCTCGGTTGCTCTCCCTTATCACCTCTCTCGTCTTCTCTCTCTATCACGATTTTTCCACTGCCCAGTGCGTTCAATCACTTCTATCTGAGTTGCGACGAAGAAGAGGGAACGACAGAGGCGCGATGGAGAAGAACAAAACCAGAGAGATTTGTGCGATCTGAGATGCGACTAGAAGAGGAAACGACGGTGGTAGGATGGAGACGAACAACGGTTGTTGCAGTGCTTGATTTGTGCAGGTTGACGGCTGCTAGGGTTACAATGCTTGATTTGTGCAGGTTAACAACAACTTTATAGTGGTTGATATGTTGCGGGCAGAGGAAGACTGCAGCTGCTGTGGTGACGCGAGAATGGAATTTTTTTAGGGCGGTTGAGGGCGGCGGCTAGGGATTCTAACCCTAGTTGTCATTGTTGTGTTTTTAAGTTTTGTGAAATTACGCAAAAAGCCCTATGTTTTGGTGCAATCTGTAATTGTTTGTAAATTTATTTTTTTTTTCAATTGATTTTTTTGAATTGGAAACCCTAGCCACTATTTTTTTTATTTGTTGTTGGAGTTTTTGTTTTTGAAAAATTGATTGAATTATTTTTGGCTTGATTGAACTTGTTTTGGCATCGTCAGCGGTGGAGTTTGTTTTTAGTGTTAGTGGTAGCGGAGATTACCTGTGTAGACCTTTTGAAGACCTATAAAGACCTTCTAAAAACTTTTGAAGGTCTCCGAATATCTCATTTGAACCTTTTGAAGACCTTCGAAGATTATTGTAAATTTTTAAATTTTTTTATATATTTCTATATGTCAAATTAATTATCATTAAATCAAATTAAATTTTGTAAATATTGTGTAAACAGAAATATCATTAAATTAAATTTCTTATAAAAAATTTGTGAATTCATTTTTGGAGACCTCTAGAGAAAGATTTTAAATTAAATCAAATTTATTATAAAAAAATTGAAAACTCTATTCTGAAAACCTCTGAAGACTCTTTGCAGAGTTTCTGAAGACCTATGAAGACTATCTAAAGACCTATGAAAAATAAGATTTTTTTGTGTGCTAAAATTCATTTTTTCACAAAAAAATTAATTTCTCGCGAAAATATGATTTCTCACAAATATGACATTTTTCAACTCAGTTTTATTTTTCTTGTATTTTGCAAAATTAAAATTTTGAATGGCATTTATCAAAATTAGTTTTTTGTTTTATTATAAAAGTGTGATTTTCCCAAACAAGTATATTCTAGGGAAAATCACATGTATATACTTATTATAGAAACTAATTGCAATATGTGACACAAGAAATATTCACTTTCAATTATAAATGCTATTGCAATTGTATTTGCACATGTAAACAAACCGCATGCAGATTCAAAGCCAACAATTAAGGAGACTAAAAACAGAATATTTATAAATAAGGAGAGAAAAAGGGAGATTTGTTATGCACATACTAAAAATTTGGAGAAAAAAAAGGTAACATTTAACCAATTAAATGAATACACACATTAAAAAATTGTAACTGCTCCGAAAAACTAACAAAAAAAATCTTTTTGTGATTTATTTTTTTGGATATTAATAATTCTAATTTTTTTTTTAATTTGTTATATTATTTTATTGATATTAATTTATTATTAAATGATATTATTTCTGAGTGTGTTTGGATAATATATTACTAATAATACTGTAATATTTTATTAATCAATTGTTATAAATGTACTCTTAATAATAATGTGAAAAATCAAGTTATTAAGTCACTTATATTTTTATTTTTTTCATTCATGTCTCTCTCTCAATGTCTTATACACTCTCATATTCGTTCGGTTAACAATATCCACTCAATATCCTTTGAATATCTTTGAAAACAAAAAATACAAAAAATAATGTCATTCAAAATTACCCATAATTTTAATACCACATGTACACTCATATTTTTACTTGTTAACAATATCTATTCAATATTATATGAATATTCTTGAACAATGTTCTTTCTCATTACACGAGTAATGTTTTAAAACGAGCACGAGTATACAAGTAACATATAAATGTTAAATAGTATATGGAGCAATAATATAAATGTTAAATAAATAATATTCTAACAAGGTTATAATCAAAGCAGACCCTTAACAATAGTATATAAATTTCATTTAACACCGACCGTCATATAAAAAAAAGTGGCC
>CAODLS011192095.1:0-14284 GCA_948243855.1 Flueggea neowawraea
AATATTATCATAGAACACTCAAATGTCGGATCTGGTATTGGCGCTGCTCTCTTTGCTCGCTCTTACTTTTTTTTGTGTAACTGGAGTACCTCTCATCCTTTGATAGTTATAACATTGATTGTTAGTGATAGAGACAAATTCGACAAGTAAATTGATAATATTTGATGAATTAGATAGTAAATAAGAGAGAGATCGACACATTACAATTTTTTTTGAGGCTGAATGTTCCTATTTTTTTCATCTGGAAATTTTTGCTGAATCTTCAACTAGTGTTGAAATCTTCGATTTTATACTGTGTGCTAGTCACGATAAGTTGCTTTCGAGCTTCACGTTACTTCAACCGTTGGAGCTCTCAGTTTGTTCATTCTAGCTATTGTTGGAGAGAACAAAGGGGACTTACCATAAGAATATTGTATTCTTCAATTCTTCAATATTGTATTGGAAAACTTAGAAGGATTCTCTAAAAAGCATCCTCATCACATTTACAAGTTATCATTCAAGTAGTCAAACATCATCCCTAATGACAGTGGCCTTGATTACTTTACAAACCTGAAGGAGTCGAGACAAAAAAAAAAGGATAGTGCATGAGCAAAGTAATACCCAACATCAAGACATTGCCGACAATACTTCACTTATCCCCATTACCCTTCTCTGTAAATGGCAGCGACATCAGATATAACTTCTTCTGCAAATTGCAGGGCAATGTCAGTTTTCATTTCTGCATGCGTTTCCGTTTCAGTGCTACATTGCCGGCTGGTTCTATCAACAAGAAAATAGTAAAACGTTAAAAAATACAGAAGTAAAGCCGCTGACGCATATTGAAAAAAAAAACTTCTTCATTTGGCGAGAAGATACATCAAAACTACATAGTCAAAAATAGAGTACATATTTCGTGCTTACATTACGAAAATCAAATTGCTTTCCTAAAATTTTCTCAAGCAAATCAAAGGCGGGGCACAACACTAAGGATGGATTACACCAGCTCTTTTTGCGACGTCAAACTAACAATACATATGTAAATTCCTAACTAGCCACCGGGATACATTGATTTAAAGAGAGAAAAGGATAATAAAGAGGATGAACATAAACTTATTATAATGGACATTTAACTCCCAATACACAGAGGAGGTCCCAACCGGGCCAAAACTGGGAAGTGACGCCTAACTTAATTTCGCCCCAATTGTATGTCCAAATCTCAACTAAGGTACCTCCCAAAATCAACATGGTTTTGGTGTTTGCATACTATTTGTAAAATTCTAGATATTGATATCCAAAATCATAGGAAGGAAATTCAAATGAAGAAACTAATACTGTAGAATTCTAGATATTGAAATCACTAACATAAAAAAAAAAAATACTATAAGAATATTGTAAACTAGAATCCACATACCCCACCAATAATTTGTGAAGACAAGATTTGGCATATTCAACGTTGTTTCCCCAACCATCTATGTAAGCTCTTCTCAGTGCTTTTCCAGGTAATCTTGACATGGATATTCTTCGTGCGGTTATTTTCGGGTCGTAAGGATGACGGAAAAGTGGAATAATCTGAAAGCAATAATCAAAAACTGCAAATAGTAAATAAATGGAGCAGAGAGTACAAAACTGGCGCATAATATAAATCTATCAACCTAAATCAATCAGAAAATTTCCAAATCGATCAACAAAAATTGACAGGATTACAAAGCTTTACCATAAAAAGGGGTAGAAATTGGCCTAACTTAAAAATTAGCTTCTAAGTCTCCATTATTACCCACACAGACTTATGCATTCCAAGTTCTCCATTCAAACCCTCCTTGAATTCCTAAAGCTTATGTTCCCAACATTTCTTTCTCACATGAAATTGTTCAAATTACTACTGACCTGAAATTTCAAAATCACTATTTCTCGCCAATTGTAAAAGGATGCACGCCATTACATTCCAAATCAACCTAATATTTCTTCCAATTTTAAAGAAAAAGCATTTCCAAACGAACTATCATCAATAGGATTTTTAAGTCCTTTCCATATGATATCCAACAAAATTACTACAAACCTAAATATGAGTTCCTGTTTCTGCTTCAATTGACTTTATTTTTGCACCATGGTTAGCAAAGAGCAATCCAATATGCAGTTGGGTACAAAAATCTAAAATTAAACCATGATGCCTTACTCATGGATTTAAGAAAAAATGAAGAAAATGTCGCTAACCTTCTCATCAGAAACCTCCAATGCTCCACGATATATTTTCTTCATTCTGGCATCTCGAACTAATCAATAACTAGACCCTCCTTTATATGCCTCTTAAGAAATCAACACAAAAGTAATAAGCGTGAACGAAACTTTTCCTTAAAAAAAGAAAAACGAAAAACACACATAAGCGTAAGCATTTCCGTTTCAGAAATATTTGTTACTACACAGCATCAAAATTATGTATATCATGTAGCCAATATGCAATGACATCTTATGTAATGGCAAACCAACTTTGTGACGCCTAAAGATTTTACAACCATATAAAGATGGGAAATGCAGGATCTCTTAAAAGAATACTTACATGATTAGTAGTCGGCTTACCATTAGATAGGTTGCTAACTTGTGGTGATTTTTTAAAATCTTTATTAGGTTTGGGCTGAACCGTTGATGGTAGTATAATGCCCATCACCAACTTCTGGCAAATAGCCCGCTGTCAACGATTGGTTATAAGTGAAGGAGAACTTCTAGAAAACTTACAGCTAAGTTGATAACATAGGATTGTATACCCCACTCTTCAACTGTGGTTGCCATCACTAGTCGTGCAAATGCAAGGCTAAGACACTAATTTTTACAGGCATTCTTAACACACTAAATGTTACTGCTACCACGGTGATCGTATATCTAAATAAGGTAAGCTTATAAAGCACACTTTTTTTTTGGTGAGATAGAATGAAGACACTCTATTCTAGTTAGAAAATCATAGTCCTATACATTACCTTGGATCTTGAATTGTTTAGCCTCATGAAAGGAAACAGACATCTCATCATCCTGATTCTCTCCCATCTCCTGATTCTCTCCCATCTCCTTGCAAACCTTAAAATAAATAAATTGTAAACAATATTTTAGAACACCAGGAATAACATCAAAGTAACATCATAAAAAGCCATACTCATGGAGAAAAACCCCTGCGAATCTTAAAATATGGCAAAGAAAAAACTAAGCGTTCATTAGAAATTTATGAATTACAATAAAATTTCTGAAACTTTAATTCTGGAAAGTGTATCTCCTAGAAACAACACTTACTCAAGTAGTTTTTTTTCTCACTCGAGTAACTCACATTTCATCTTTCGCACAGTCGAGCAACTTTCATTCTACTCGAGGGACTTCAACTATTAGCGGCTTTCTGGAACTTGCACTTATTCGAGTAACTCTGGAACTTTTTTCTTTTGGCATTTCTTATTTGACTATCCTTTTGTTCGTCACCAAAACGTAAGAGGATCTAAATGTGAATTTCCCTTGGTTCAATAGAATTAAACATTGGCTTTGAAAAGAAGCCATTTCAAGAGTTCAACTATCAATTCCCCTAACTTATCAACATCTCTAAAGCTTATCTCTCAACTTGCTAAGTTAAAACCACATTTGCATTATTTTTGGAGTGAACTTGGCTATATTAAACATTTTCACTTATAGTGAGTGCTTCATTCAACACTTCGTTTCATCAATTTTTTTCTTTTTGTCACTTCACTCTCATTTTGGATTCTATGAATGAGTCAGTGAATTAACGGTCCCCATGCACTTATCATTGTTTACATTCACCCTCAAAAGAGAAGCTTAAGCATTTAAACATTCAATAAAAGCACTTAATTCATTGATTACGCCAAGCTTGCTCCAAATTTCACACAATTTAATCATTCAAGCCCAACCAACTTAGCACCAAGTTTGCGAGCTTTTTATTATGCCACCACTAATCGGTTAAAGTTGTTGATAAATGAACTCTCAAGCTTGCCACCTAAAAAAATTGCCAAATTACAAACATTCCTCAAATAGCATACATTCCTCAATTAATCATGTTAAAAGCATACTTATACACTACATAATTCCTTCAACCAATTCAATTCAAACTCTATTCTTGTCAAGTTTGATGCATTCTAATAAAATTCAAGCATAATTCAAGCAAACATTTCAAGAATTTTAAGCAAAATCACACACAAGCAAAGACTATATAATTAATTAAGCACCAAGCATTCAATAAACCCCTCCCCCACACTTATTTTGAAAATTGTCCCCAATGAACAAAATAAATCTGGATCAACCTCAACAAGAACAAAGTGCAACATCCCACCGTAGTAGGTAGCTAAAGCTAGTAGGTCAAGCAACCTGTTGTGCATCATGTTGGAATTCGTGACTAAGTTTATGGCATTCATAAGCATACATGACAGTGGAAAAACAAAAATTTTAAACCTAGAATTCCACCAAGGATCCACGCACATCAACATATATGATTAAGGTTAGCATATTTTACCTTAAAATTCCATGCTAGAGCGTATGACTGAATGAAGTGTTGGTGTTGCTTTTAGTACAATAAACCAAATCTCTTTTTCCTCACGTTGTCTTTGCGCGAACGTGTCTAAGGATTTCCACACGAATGAGCTTGCTTGAATCGGCGATGTGTACTAGCACTTAAAATCTCTATTCTTGTCTCACAAAAATTTTCTTTCTTTTATTTGTGGCACTCATAAATTCGGCCAAACCATGCCTAATGTACAAATTCGGTCCTCCTTATATACAAGCATAGAAAACCCTATTCTATGTGTGCTAGGATTTCTTTTACTTGTCCTATAAGAATAATGACTCATTTTCTTGTCCTACAAGTATATCACTTCTTATGCTTGTTTTACAAGCATAAAAACTCTCTTACTTGTCCTACAAGTATTAGGATGACTTAGTCAAACTAAAACTCTTATTTATTTATTTAATGAATAAATAAATAAGCATTATCCTAATTATTCAAAGAGTATGCCGAATTTACTAATTGGTTTATTAATATTATTGGACTTTTAATTACATGATACATTATCATTAAATAAATCACTCTACTGTTAATATGTATGGGCCGAAATTATACCTCACATAATAATACACTCAAAACATATTTAATTTAATAAGAAGTAATTTATATTAAAGGCCTATTACATTAATGGATAATATCTTATATCATAAAATCCTAAATTATTAATGATTAATTAAATTAATCATCTTAATAATTTAATTATCACGAGAGAGAATATTTACAAACCAATTCAATTCGTTATTGTGTGTGACCCAATAAGCCTACTCGAAAATGGCAATGGACCTTGTCCTTAAACTTAGGCCTAAAGTCCATAAGCAGTATCTAGTAATACATTATGACAACCCAAAATCGAGTGGAATCGGTGATCCGAGTTAACCTTTCACAGTTTGATATTTAGTCCTTTTGTCTCACGATATCTGCATTAAGCATAAGGCATGGATAAATATCAACCTAATATTGCTTAGTGTGTTTCTTGATCCCAAGTAGATTGATATAACAAATGACATTTGATAATCCCTTTATCAATTCATTTGAGTATGCATAATTCCATCAATCCTACTCATCAAGTGACCTAAAGATATCGCTCTTCATCAGAAGAACAAATTCATCACTCTCACTATCACTCCTCTACAAGATTCATGACATATCCAATCATAGCATTTATAGTTACCCTTTTACGGATGACGTTTGACTAAGTTAAAGCATGTGATTTCTCAAGTAGGAGTCGATAGTGAGTTTCAGTTAGAGGACTCAAATGTCACCACTATATGAAAGCTACTTGTGACATCGATCTATGAAGTACTTTTATAGTGTGTCAGTCTAATATATATTACCTAACATATATCTATATTCTAAATGACATCTCATATCCATAATTAGTAAAACGTGATTATCCATTCAACAATATATTAATCTTAATTCATTATCATTCCTATGATAACAACTGATTAGAGACATTTAGAATAATATTCCTTTTACTTTAGGGTTTTACTATCAAGTCACACTTAATGACATAAGGAAGAATAAACTATTTATGGAGGTTTTACCTTCATAAAACATATTATCATATCTCGTTGATATGAAATGAAATGTCTCTTTATTAATTGATAAATCAAATGATAGTGTACATATATGATTAGACTAAGGCACCAAAACTAACAATCTCTCAGTTGCACTAGTCCCAATCAAGAATGAACCTAATGCCTAAAGACCTAATGTGTCTTTCATGTTTCGGTTCTGGGAGAGCCTTTGTCAAAGGATCCGGTACATTGTCATTAGTATGAACTCTACATATCTTGACATTTCTCCTTTCAATTATCTCTCGAATAAGGTGGAAGCCTTTAAGTAAGTGTTTGGTTCTTTGATGTGATCTGGACTCCTTGGCTTGAGCAATAACCCCATTATTATGAAAATATAAGTCTATTGGGTTTGCGACAATTAGGATGACATCCAAACTAGTTATGAACTTCTTGAGCCGAATAGCTTCCTTTGCGACATCTGACATGGCTATGTACTCAGACTCTATAGTAGAATTGGTCACGGTGTCCTACTTGGAGTTTCTCCAGTTGACTGAACCTCCATTCAGACAAAACACATAATCAAATCTAGAATCAGTGTAACCGCTCAAGACTAGTTCGCCTTCTTGTCCTTCATAGACCAAGAAAACATCATCAGTTCTTCTCAAGTACTTGAGGATATTCTTAACTTTGGTCCAATGACTTTCACCTAGATCGGATTGGAATTTGCTAGTCATGCTTAAAGCAAAAGCGACGTTAGGACGTTTACAAAGTATGACATAAATGATGGATCAAATAACAGAAGCATATGGAATCCTACTCATGTAATCTATCTTGCCTTGTTGTAGGACAATTTGTCTTGCTTAATGGCTTTCCAAGAACCATGAGAATCATTCCTTTCTTGGAATTCAACATGCTAAACCTTTCTAGCACTTTATCAATGTACACACTTTGACTTAGTCCAATTAGCCTTTTAGATCTATCTCTATATATTTGTATCCTTAAGATACGTGAGACTTTACCTAAGTCTTTCATTGCAAAACACTTTTCTAACCAAGTCTTGACACTCTGCAAGGTTGGAATGCCATTTCCAATGAACAAGATGTCATTAACATACAACAATAAGAACACTACTACACTTCCACTAACCTTTTTGTATGCACAAGGCTCATCTTCATTCTTGATGAATTCAAACCCTTTGATTGCTTCATCAAAATGAAGATTTAAACTTTGAGATGCTTGCTTCAATCCGTAAATGGATCTTTGAAGTTTGCATACCTTCCTAGGATTCTTAGGATCGACAAAATCCTCAGGTTGCGTCATACACACATCTTTAAGGAGGTTTCCATTTAGGAAAGCGGTTTTGACATCCATTTGACATATCTCATAATCATAATATGATGCTATAGCAAGAAGAATCCTAATGGATTTGAGCATAACGACTGATGAAAAGGTTTTATCATAGTTAATACCATGAGTTTGTTTAAAACTTTTTAGAACAAGTCTTACTTTGAAGATCCAATTGACTTTTATCTTGTAAATCCATATACAATCAATGATCTTGGCTCCATTAGGTGGATCCACCAAGTTTCAAATTTGGTTATCATATATAGATTGCATTTCTGATTTTATGGCTTCATGTCATCTTATAGAATTCGGATCTACAATCGCCTCTTGGTAGGTAGTAGGCTCATTATAATCTACAAGAACAATTCCTTTATTGTCAGTTATGAGAAATCCGTATCTATCAAGCTCGTGGAAAATCCTACAGAACCTTCTTGGCCTTTTTGTTACGGATTCGGACTCCATAACATCATGTGGATTGTCTTAAATCTCTATCCTATCTTCAACGACAATTTGTGGTTCTTCAACGACAATTTGTGGTTCTTTTATTTTTTCTAGAAGTACTTCACTCCCACTAATTCCTTTGGAAATAAATTGTCTTTTCAAAAAGACACCATTTCGAGCAACAAACACTTTGTTCTAGGAAGGATTGTAAAAATAGTATCCTCTTGTTTCCATTGGATACCCCACAAATATACACTTCTCGGATTTAGGTGCTAAATTTTTCGAAACTTGTCGTCTCACAAAAGCATTGCATCCCCAAATCTTTAGAAAAGACATTACGGGATTTTTTTCCCATTCCATATCTCATATGGTGTCTTTTTTATCGCTTTAGATGGAATTCAGTTAAGTATGAAAGCAACAGTTTCTAAGGCATAACCCCAAATGAGATTGGAAGATCTATTTGACTCATCATTGATCAAAGCATATCTAATAGAGTTTGATTTCTTCTTTTGGACACGTCATTCCATTGGGGTGTTCCAAGTGGAGTAAGTTGTGAGACAATCCCACACTCTTTGAGATGATTGTCAAACTCTTGACTTAAATATTCTCCATCACGATTGGATCGAAGTGCTTTAATATTCTTTCCAAGTAGGTTTTGTACTTAACTTTTGAATTCTTTGAACTTTTCAAAGGACTCGGACTTATGTCCCATAAGATAGACAAATCCATATCGACTGAAATCATTCATGAAAGTGATGAAGTACAAATTACCTCCTCTAGTACTTGAACTAAAAGGTCCACATACATCAGTATATATAAGTCCTAATAGATCATTGGCCTTTTCACCTTTGTGTGTAAAAGGACTCTTAGTCATTTTTTCTAACAAATAATATTCGCATGTGTCAAATGATTTAAAATCAAATGAGTCAAGTAAACCATTTTTGTGGAGTTTTGAGATGCGTTTCTCATTTACATGGCCCAAACTACAATGCCATAAGTAGGTTTGGTTTAAATCATTTGATTTTAACCTTTTATTAATATTATAGATGGGCTTGTTTGTTCCAAGTTTAAAATATAAAGACTTAAAGATAGGGTTGCAATACAATAAAATATGTCCCCATGACAGATGAAAATATTATTATTCTTAATAATAAAATAAAAATCATCATTGTCTAAACAAGAAATAGAAATAATGTTCTTACTCATAGTAGGAACAAAATAACGATTTGATAATTGTAAAACAATTCCACTAGGCAAAGTTAAATAATAAGTTCCTACGGCTAATGCGACAACTCTTGCTCCATTACCCACTCGTAGGTCCATTTCGCCTTTCACCAATGTTCTAATATTTCTCAATCCCTACAAATTAATGAAAATATAAGCTCCACATCTAGTATCAAATACCCATAAGGAATTAGCAGACATATTAATTTCTATAACAAAAATACCCGAAGTAGAAACCTTGCTTCCCTTATTCTTTAGCTCTTCCAAGTAGAGTTTGCAATTTCTTTTCCAATGTCCTTTTTCATGACAATGAAAACAAACTCCTTCTTTTTCCTTAGTTATCTTTGGCTTAGGCTTAGACTTTGATTTCTCCTTGCCCTTGCCAATAAACTTTGGCTTAGCCTTGCCTTTCCCCTTTTGTACCACAAGTACATTATTGGTTTTAGGAATGCTCTTCTCAGTATTCTTCAACATACCAAGTAGATCATTGATGGTCTTTTCCATGCTGTGCATGTTATATATAGTTCATGATGAATAGGTCATAACTACTTGGGAGTGACCCTAACATCATATCAATGGCTAACTCCTTCTTAAGTGAAGCATCGAGTCTATCAAGATGGTCAATGTAACCTTTCATCTTGAGGACATGTGCACTTACCGAAGTGCTAAGAGCCATCTTACACTCATTCAATGCCTTAATTGTCAAGAAATTTTATTGACATGCTTCCACTTAGAACATTTCCTTGAGATGTGTAGCCATGTCCAATGCCTTTATAGTTTCGAATTGTTTTTGCAAGTCCAAAACCATGGTAGCAAGTATGAGACATGTGACATCCATTAAGTCACTTATATGCTTCTCATAAGCATCCTTTTGTGCTCCAGGGGCATTGGGTGTGGGTACATTAGGAATCGCTATATCTAGGACATAACTCTTCCTTTCTTGCTTAAGATCAATTCTTAAGTTTCAAGACCAATCAAGAAAGTTAGCCCCTTTCAATTTCTCCTTCTCAATGATCGATTGCAAAGTAAAGGTTGCGTTGTTGTTTATTGCCATTGTTTCTACATACAAAAATATGCAAAGATTAATAAGAGGTCTTTTTAATACTCCCATTAAAATTAACATCCCTAAAGTTAATTTAAGTTTTAAAAATAGTGGGTGTAAGATCCATATTTCACTCAAAGTTAAGTCAGCTGAGCTTGTCCTTAACCTAACTCTTTTTCAATTATATAACTCTTACAATACAAGGGATTTTGACATCTCATGTCCCAAAATTTAAACCCCTTTCTATGCCCTAGGCCCAAAACTATTTTGATAATCACGTTAAGTCTAACCATAACCAAAATGTAGATACACCCATTATCTATCCTTATCTCACTAAGGTAATCGGGTGCACCCTGCGGAGGCAGAAACTACACTGACGAACAAAGCCTTAACAAGCATTGATTATGGAAGGCATTTTTTCGACTTACTATTTGTAAGGATTTGGTTTTAGTTTGTTTGCATGGGATACAAAATAAAATCATGCATTCATAGCATACATTTATCACATGTATATATAGCATAATGTGAACGTGACATGATAAAGTCCAAAACTAATAGATCACACAACCCAATGTGAAGATCAATGTCAACTTAGGGTGGTATTCAATCTTCATTGCAACAAAAGGCATCCATCTTCTTTTACATACATTGTATAAATTTAAATCTATAATAAACTAATCTAAAAGATAAATAGGCACACAAGCAAAAACCAAAAACTTGAAATAGGCACATGCGCCAAAATATTACAATGAACAATAATAAATCAATCACATAGGTTTAATTGGGCCATGTCATGCACCATGCATATTGAATCATCATTCAAATCAACATAATCAAATTATGAGCATAAATATCATCCAATTAATTAAACAACTACATCAATTAAACATTGGATGAGTAAAGTAGTTTTGCAAGCCGATTTGTGAGAGAGGCTTGTAATTTGCATTGCTCATAAAACGAGTTGCTAATTTTTAAACCCCAAATCTGTATTAATCTCATTAATACTTGAATCTTGTAATCAAATTATGATTCAGCCCATTATTTGTAATCCCATTACAAAACCACATATACAAAACCTTAAACGACTTTCTAGATGATTCGTAACATCTTATGTAAATTATCAATCATATACCATTTGGCCCAAACAATAAAACCATTTTTTATCTTGCTAAATTAAAATCATTAATTCAGTAACAATATCATAAAATATAAAATAAGGCCGAATAGACAAATCAACCCAATTATATCGCATATACAAGAATTGTCTATGTTGATAATGCAAGTGTCTCTAATACCATTGTTGGAATTCGTGACTAAGTTTATGACATTCATAAGCATACATGGCAGTGGAAAAACAAAAATTTTAAACCTAGAATTCCATCAAGGATCTATTCATATCAACATATACGATTAGGGTTAGTGTATTTTACCTTAAAATTCGGTGCTAGAGCGTATGACTGAATGAAGTGTTGGTGTTACTTTTAGTACAATAAACCGATTCTCCTTTCCCTCACATTGACTTTACACAAATGTGTCTAAAGGTATCCACACGAATGAGCTTGCTTGAATTGACGAAGTGTACTAGCACTTAGAATCTTTATTCTTGTCTCACAAAAAATTTCTCTCTTTTATTTGTGGCACTCATAAATTCGGCCAAGCCATGCCCAATGTACAAATTCGGCCCTCCTTAAACTCCTTTTTCAGTTGGGCAAAGCACAAAATAGATGCTACCCTAAGCCTGTTGAACCATTACGAAAGATGTCCTTCAATGTAACTGGGAATGCTCAACACATGATTGCGTCTTCCCATCCATGCAAGAGCATGATAGCCTCATAATTTTGCACGAGCTCATGAGCATCTTCCTTCTAGGTGAAAGAAAAGAGATGAGGCATCTTAAACTTTGATGGGAGTGGCTTCCCCATAATCTCCTTTGTGAAATAAATCTTTCCATCCTGCTCTTCTTCCGTCTTGGGTATAATCTTCTTTTGTGCCAAGATTTTTTCGACAATCTTTTTCATGTCATCGACATCCTTGGTAGTGAACACTAAATGGTCATCTAGTTCTACCTACTTTGTTGGGACTTTTGAAGTCTCTTTGCATGTGCTTTCGACCACTTTGTGATACCGTGTTCTCTCTTGTTGGGGATGATTCATTCCTTCCCCCTTTGGGAGTGTGCCAAGTCATTTGTTCGGGAGATGCATATCCCCCTACACTATGTGACGAGGAATAGATTTACGAGGGTGATTCTTTGTAGTTGTTTTTTGCCTCTCACTTGAAGCATATGTGTTTACACCTTGGGGAAAAGGCAGTTGAGGAGCCACAACTTTGAGAGCTGACACCAACTCATGTATCATCCTTCGATTTTCTTCATTCAATGCCTCAAATTCATCAAGTGGGACTGTGGTGGTTGCTGCCCTTGAAGTGCCTGCTCTTCGAGGATTCAAAAGACTCTGAACATCTTGGCCTTCCTCTTCATAATGACCAGCCTCTTGAGATCTTTCCTACACTCACATTCTTGTGGTTAATAGTCTCTTCGCAGGGAAATTGTTGATGAAGATGAATAAATGGATAACATGACCTTTTGTTCTCTTCCCTACAGACGGTGTCAATTGTTGTTGCTTGAGTCAACTGCAACGATATGAATATCCTTTGTCAAGAACTTCAACTTCCTGCAAAACAAAAAGAGTGTGGGTTTCCACCTACAAAGACTATCTAATGGTTAAGTCAGCAAGTTGGTATATTTTTAGTATTTTTGTAAGCAGTGAAAGTGTACCTTTCTTTGAGGTGGGTGAGTGTTATTTGTGGAGTGAAGGAGCAGATCTGATGAAAGAAGAAAGTCTCTCCCTTTGAATTTTGAATGTAACCATAAAATCTCCTTAATAGCTGCTCCTTCTATTTTTTAAGCTACATAACATAAATGTGTGATTTGAATAGGTCTTCTAAGAGGTGGGCCCTCGTTATCGTGCTTGACTTATTACTCCTGGCTACAGATTCTTTCTTATTGGGCTTAGCCACATCAATTTTATTAATATTTAATGTAATATGAACAATTTTTATTTGTTATGTTGTGTATTACATGTAAGTAATTTCAAGTTTTATAATTTAACAATTTATTTAGCACATACAATTTGAAAAATCAACTTAAACAAATGATTCACTAATATAGTTCTTATGAATTGCAATTCTATATATAAAAAAAGTGTACAATATAATTCAGACCCAATTTTTGAATGATTAGAACTTGCAATATAATGTTGGTGCATGTATAATATAATTATATTTTGGTTCATATAATTTTTTTATTTGTAAAAAAATATATAATTATAATATAATTTTTTGATTTTGTCAAAAATTATATTTTGCTTTGTATATAGTATAATTTGCAAAATATTTTCATGTTAAGATTGATGAATGATAAACGTCCATTTGTGCATATTTATGTGATTAAATACATGATGTTTTGCAGGTGGAACGAGCGTTTATCATAAGTTCTGGTATTTTTACGCTTTATATTGTGTTTCTCAGGTCCAATAATGATGTCTTGATGATAAGAAGTGAAAGTAAGTTGAAATGGAGTTCGAAAGATGATGTTTGATGTTTTGGGAGCAAGGCACGGTCCCCATTTGGTGTCCCACGGTCGTGGCACAGCAGGATTACACAGATAGGAGGCTTGAACGTCGTTGATGTCACATAAATGAAGACACATACGTGGCTGGAATGGACACTGGCGTGTCAGTGGCCGTGGAATGCATTGGACTGTTAAGCAATGCGTGACAAGGACAAGGTGAGAAGGACACGGGCGGAGGAAGTATGGACACGGACATAATCCCGTGTCTGTGGAGTTGGCCACCGAGGGAAAAAGTAATTGGAGACACGGTCATAGGTTACGTACGTGTGTTCCCAGAAATTACAGAAATCAAGTTATTTATGAGGGTTTTGGGATTCAATTGAGGGAACAGACTAGAGACACGAAAAATACACTGAGTTAGGTCAGAGAGAGAGCTGGGTTTCAAGAGGAACACACCTTGGAGTAAATCAACATCAAGATTAAATGGATTGCTTGAAGATTGAAGGATTATCAATGGGTTTCCTTTCTTTCTCTTGTTTTCCTTTATTACTTGTTGTTGTATTCCTTGTTAACATGAACTAAATTCTTATTGCATCTGGATGAGATGAACCCTAGGATGAACT
>CAODLS011192493.1:0-10954 GCA_948243855.1 Flueggea neowawraea
TCGGCCTTTTGCTTCAAGCATTGTACCATCAAAAGTTTGTCAAATGGTGATGATCTAGCCATTACACAAATTCTGTCTACCTTCTCCATTCTCTCCTCGGTTGTGTAGTTCCGAAATTCAACACCTTCTACTACTAATCCGTTTTTCCCTTGGTCATCAGGCTCTAATATTCCACATTCTGCAGCAATTGCTTTTGCAGTGAAAACATTGTCTCCAGTTATCATTTTGATGCTCACTCCTGCTTCTTTACAAGTTTTCACAGCTTTCTTTGCACCCGGTCTACATGGGTCCTTGATACCAACTATTCCCATCAAGGTGAAATTATCTTCTTGAAGTCTTTGTTGTGCCTTTTCGCCATCTGAATTCTCCATTTCTTCTTCTGTAATCTGCCTGTGAGCTAATGCAATACATCGGAGGCTACTGGCCGCCATACCTTGTATAATTTTCGCGA
Source organism: Flueggea neowawraea (assembly GCA_948243855.1). Lineage (NCBI taxonomy): Eukaryota > Viridiplantae > Streptophyta > Magnoliopsida > Malpighiales > Phyllanthaceae > Flueggea > Flueggea neowawraea. The sequence goes on from CAODLS011192493.1 coordinate 452, forward strand.
ATTCAGTTCTGCTCTTTTCGTCCAAGGAAATTGTGTTTCCATTACTCTGGTAATAACTTGAACACATGTCTAGTATCATCTCTGGAGCTCCTTTCCAGTGTACGTGAATTGTACACTCATCATTTTTCTTTATTGAAACGCCACTTCGTTTCTTCTCCGAGTTGAATGTTTCAACATGGAGAATGCTATATCTCTGCTTCAGGATTTTCATGTCCATACCAACTTCAGACACAGCCCATGAAAGAATTGCCTTTTCGGTTGGACTACCTGAAAACTCAAAATTAGACCCTGAAGCAGATTTATAGACACTACCTGTTGTGTTTAGACCAACACCCTGGTGGAATAATTCAACAACACTTGCAGTAATCGACTTGTAAGAATCATCCTCTATGCATTCTTGACTGAGCCAGAACTTGGTTACTTTCATCTGATTTAATGTCAGTGTGCCGGTTTTGTCAGTGCAAATAACAGTAGCTGAACCCATGGTTTCGCAAGCCGCAAGTTTCCTAACCATGGCCTGATCAGCCATCATCCTCTTCATAGAGTAAGCTAGTGTTAATGTGACTGCTAAAGGCAGACCTTCAGGAATAGCCACAACCACAATAGTAACTGCGGCCGCAACAATGCTTATAACGGCATTTATCACATCATCTGTAGATGTTTTGCTGGTATATTCCGTAACACCATTTTCATCTTCTGTATTACCGGTGAAGTAACGAATTAAAATCACCACGAGAACGAAAAAGGCGACAGTGAGACCTACCTTCCCAATGGAAGAAGTTAGTTTATCAAGCCGATTTTGCAATGGTGTTCTTTCATTCGTGTCACGAGTAATTGTGCTCATCATTTCTCCCCAAGCAGTGTTCATTCCGACCGAAGTCACGAGCATTCTACCATATCCATCTGCAACTTTGGAACCCGAAAACAGGAAAGGATTCGCGGCCGTATTGACTTCGACATGATCACTCTCCCCTGTCATGCTCGACTCGTCTACTTGCATAGAATGTCCGTCCAGGAACAACCCGTCTGCCGGAATTTGATCTCCGATGTTCAAGAAGACAATGTCTCCAACAACAATATCGAATATAGAGATATGTTGTCTACATCCTTTTCGTACAACCTCAATCTTTATATTGTCGCTTATCTTGGACAACTTGTCGAATTGAGTCTCCTGTCTGTAGTTGCTAAGTGCAGACACAGCAATAACTAGAAACACCGCAACAAAAATGCTTCCACCTTCGTACCATCCTTCCTCCGCGCCATGCTCTTTAATCCCGAAACCAAGAGCCAGAGCTGCACAGACTAGCAAGATCAGGATGGTGGTGTCTTTGAACGCATCAATCACGAAAAATAACAGGCCTTTTGGAGGAGGTTTATGGTACGTATTGGAACCAAATTTCTTGGTTCTCAATCGCAATTCTTCATAATCGCCATGAAGGCCATCTTCAAAATTTGTCCCAAGAGCGGTGGCAACACTTTCGACTCCACCAAGATGGCTAAGCGTGATCAAGTCCTTCTCTTCAAACATTTCAGTGAGTTTTATCTGGTCAATTTCAGGAACTCCAGGTGGAACTGATAAACACACCTTTGTTGAACTACTCTGTTCAACATCAAGAGAAATGTATGGAGCAGAGCACAAGATTCCAGAACTGTGATCATAGCTTTTTGGTTCTGATACAATCTCTCTGACAAGGGAAAGCATTGTTCTGACCGACCGGATAGCGAGGTAAAGAAGTCTCCATCTCTTCTGGGCCTTACTGAGTGTGTTTGTGAGGAGTGTTTTGCAGTACAGAGATGAATCTTTGTTGGCCATAATTGTCATGGCTTCAATTTGAGCTGGTAATTTTTCTTTTTCGTTTAAAACCCAGAAGAAAGAGGTGCTGCTAAACAGTTACAGTAACTTTTTTTCGCAATTTAAGATGAAATTTAGATTGGAAAATCTTTTGGAGGAGATTTCCTGAGGAGTAAGCAAATAATGGCTTAGAATTTTCATTTCTCTGAAGTCGGCCTCCGAGAGGTGTCATATATAGACTAACTAAGTCGGTCTATTCAACAATTTACGCGCAATTTTTCTGACTAATTAACGTCATGTTCATAATGGAATGGCCTTTTTCTTTCTTTGATTTTTTGAGGAAAAGAACAGATGCAAGAAATTGTACAGAAAGTTGCCAAGAAGTTGCTGCCAAAAAGAAGTTCCTGCAAATTTGAAGAGTGTATTTATTAAGTAAACCAGTTTGAGACCAGGAAAATTGTGGGTTGTGCAAGTAGCTGTGAGCAAAATGTCCACACTTGTTCACATTTGATATATCTATTGGCTATTGTTGTGTTGGGGATGTAATATACGAATGTTTTAAGATGGGAGAGTATAATAATATGCTCATCGTTCGGATGACTTTTCAAAGATATCTTGGTACTTTTAAGTTTCGTATGGTTCACGGCTTACTTGTATTGGTAGAACAGTAATATTAGTAGTCAAATTTTTGTCTTAAAGTTGTTTTATTTTATTTTTATCGATAATCAAACTCTAAATTAAATAATAAAATAATAACCATTTTAGTACTTTTCAAAAGATATTTTCTTAAATTGGTGGAAACAATTTTCTTAAACTTACCTAAGTTAAATTATAAAATTGTACCTCTCTTAAACTGTATTTAAATATGAAACAATATAGTTTAATAAAATTGTTTGGATAAAATATCAATTTAAAATTGTTCAAATAAATATTTATTTAAATAAATATTTATCTCTATTAGTAGTTAATAATATATTGAATTAAAAATATTTATTTCTATTAGTATAAATAAATTTTTTTATTAATAAATTTAAATTAAATAATTATGATTAAAATAAATTATTATCTAAATATTATTATTATTATGTAGTATATCTATTTTATTATGAATATCTATAATAACAAAATTTAAAGGTATCCTCAATAACAAAATTTAAACTATTATTTGAATATTATTATTATATAGTGTATCTTTTTTTAAAAAAAAATTGACTATTAAAATTAAATTATATAATTATATTAATAAATAATTAAATTTTAAATAATTTTTTAATAACGTATAATATATATACACAAAAATTAATTTAATTAAATATACGGTCTATTTCGAATAAATTGCACATGAAAATAGCGTCCTTGGCGACAAAGTATGACAAACTGCTCAGAAATTTCTTCATGCTTTATTGCATTTTCACAACTTTTCATGTAATTCTTGCGTGTTTCACACAAAGAAATTATTGAAAAGATGATGAAGGCAAAAACGAGAAGGACAAAGGTTTATCTGAACCCGACGCCGCCTGCAATTTGAACATAAAAGAAGTACTTAGGTGACTCCAATAGTTACAGTTATTTTAGATATAATTTTTATATTATATTAATTTATTATTTTTTTTAAACTTTTCACTCACATTAATTATATTTATTTTTATACTCAAATATAAAATTTATAATTATTTCTCTTCTCAATTAATTTATTAATATTCTGTAATCACAATAAATAAATATATTAAATATATTTTTTATATTTTTATTTAAATTAAATTTTAATAATTTTAATTTTAATTAATTTGGATGAATAATTTTGATTTTTTTGAAATTATATTTTCATTAAAAGTAATACGAACAAGTTTTAAAAAATTAATTAATTACTTAATACCATTAAAGAAAGAAAATACATTACATAATGCAATAAAACAATAAATTACAATAATAATACCTTAGATTGAATTACACAATAAAAAAATACAATAGTTAATGCCATAATACCATATTTAGTTTTTAATGGCAAGTTTACAACGGCTAATTTTTAACAAATTTTAAAAATAAATAAATTACTTAATGACATTAAAGAAAGAAAATACATTACATAATACAATAAAACAATAAATTACATTAACAATAATAATACCCTAAATTGCATTACACAATGAAAAAAAATACATAAATAATACAATAATAAAATACTTTACTTAATGGCATGGGTAAAATTTTTGAAATTTTAATTGTATAAATTCGGTGGAGAAAAAAATATGATGACAAATTAGGTGCGTTCTGAGAATTTTGAGGAAATAAAACATTTTGTGGATATCATGGATATTGTAGGTCTGAAGAATTTTGAAAATTTGTTAGAAAAAAATCATGTAGTTGGCTTTGAGAATTTGATGTATTGTTTAAATAAGAGTTTTGAAAAAAAATTGATCTTGTCTTGGATCTATTTGACAAAAAAAAATATAAATGTATAATTGGAATATAATTAAAAAATATAAGAGAAGAGATTTTGTAGGTTGGATAGAGAAAAAAATATAATTGAAATTGTGTGTAAAAACTAAATGAGATGAAAGTTATATTTATAAATGTATTTAAAAAGAAAAAATAGGAAAAAATACTCCAATTTTTTTTTAAAATAATGTGGAAGACAAATGCCTTCCGCTCAACTATTGTGGAGGGATGCTCGCGCGGGCTCAATGGCCGCGCTGGAGTGACCCTTAGGTATTATTTTGATTTGATGTATTCGTAGACTTAGGTAAGACTTGCAAACAGAAGAAAACGAACCCAATATGACTAATAAAGAGATAACATAAGCCGAGGAAATATCTATTTATCAAGGATTTTTTTTCGGCTGAGAGAGGTGTTCTCCACTATTTGTAGGCCGATTCTTAGAGTATGTCCAATAGCTTTCGTATTTCAACTTTCTCCCTAAAATAAAGACTGGAGTCTTGATTCAAATACTCTATAACAAGTCTCCTTAGACTACCTCCTTCCTCAAAATAAGGTAGGAGCTAAGTAGTTCGGCAAAAATGGCACGCTATCTACATAGTACTATTTTACTTCCTTTTTACTGCAGATTTATTGGTTCCATCATTACCACTTTGTTGAAGAATATATAATTTTATAAATAAAAATTAGATAAAAGAGTAGAATAAAGAATATTGTTGAAATGTGTACCAAATTCTAGATAAGTTAACATAAGGAGTTGAATTAATTATAATACAATGGAGAGTCGAATAAGGGCATTGTCGGACGCATTCTTACAACTTTATTCTCCACTGTCCACCGGTTGTTTCTCTTTTTTTTTTTTCACGGTTTTCGCTTTAATTCCATTTTGTGCTCTTTTCCTTTCTGGCTCCTCCTTTTCTAATTTATTTTTATTCTGATATACACACGTATAGTTTGTAAGTGAGTATAATTATTGTCTCATACCACATAGTTACTAGTCATTAAGCATCTATAAAGGGAAATGGACAACTAAAATTCAAAGAAGATAGAGGGATGTTCTCAAGAGAATTCCAAAGTTTCTCCAAAATCTCCACCACCATTTGTTTCATCTGTCGTTCACTCTCTCCTTCTTGCCCTGATCTTCAGCTTCACGCCTACACCATTTGTTTTCAGGCTTGTTTCTTCCTTGTCATGCCCTTGTTTTTTTGTTGGAATGGATTTTTTTTCTATTGCCTTTTGACATTTTGATGGTTTGCTTGTCGTGCTTATGTCTAGTTGTTTGTATTACTGATTGTGCGCTCATAAATTCTTGTGTGTTTTTCAATTTTTCTCAATTTTATTATATATGTTCTTTATCGCGCATTGCCTGACAGATTTGAGTAGGTTACTTCTTGAATTCTGAGTAATTGGTTAATTTTCTATGTATAATTTGACTTACATGGCTATGTTGTGGAACAATATGCGATACAAAGTCGAATAGGTTATTTTGAATTCGGCTATGCCTTTTGAATTACACAAAACATACACAAGAGAATTCAGTGACACGCCTACACTATTCATTCTCTTCACACGCTTCTTTATTTTCTTTTTTTTTTTCTTCGAATTTCAGAGAATTTAGTCTGTGCATTCATTGTCTTTTGGTTTGTGTCTCTATCGGTGTGTATAATGTGCCATGGACTATATTTTGAAGTTCTTACGATTAGTTGCTAGGAATTCCTGAAGATGAAATGTTATGGTTTTACTATACAAGTTGGACATTATGAATAATGCAGTTGCAATGAAATAAGTCTAGAGTTATTTTACTGTAATGTTACGCTTTTTTTTATTATTTAATTTGACTCCCATTAGATTTGTGTATACAAGTTTTGGCATTTGAGTCCGACAAAATTCAATTTTATGCTCAACTTGTATCTGCAATTGATGTGATAATTTATTTGTTAAATTCAGAAACATGACAGATATTCAAAGAAATGCTAGTGCAGCTTTTGTTACATATGCTGGATATTTGGTTTTCTTGACCTATTTTCGCCGATATATTGAAAGACCATTATTAAACTCTAGCAATAAATATAATAACTACAATATTAGGTAAGAACTAATGAATCGTATAAAAACACATGTTTTTAGAAATGTTGAATGGAAGAATCTCTTCCCGAATTCTCGTGTTCAACATCTTTTGCTTATGAAGTCCGATCATAGGCCCGTTCTTACTACTAGATAATTCAGAGCCCATCACTTCAGATTTCAAGATTTTTGGCTCGGGCATTATCGGTTCAATGATGTACTTCGTGACTCCTAGGAGTGTAATGACTCATTTGAAGATGCATTCAATTCTCTTAGCTGCAAACTGACGTCTTGGCACAAAAGAGTTTTTGGCGGCATCCAGTTGAAGAAAAACAAACTCTTGCGTCGCATTGATGGGATACAATGCTCATTGGATATAAAGCCAAACTCTTTCCTCTCTCATTCGAATTGTAAATTACAATCAGAGTTAGAAGCCATCTTGCTACAAGAGGAGGCCCATTGGAGACAAAAATCGAATGAAAAATGGCTCGATCATGGAGACCGTAACACTTTGTACTTCCATGCTCGAACAGCTACCCTCTGAAGCAAAAACAAAATCTTATCATTAAAGGATGGTGATGGTTTAGTTGTGGACAGGCCTGAAGGACTGAAAAGGTTAGCCTTTTCTTATTTTTGTTATCCTTACACTAACGACCTTGCTTATTCTCCTTCTAAGGCTTCTGGCCCAGATGGCTTCACGACAATATTTTACCAAAATAAATGGAGCCAATTCAAATCTTGTTTCGTTCATTCAGACTATCGTAACAGATGGAAGCATATTGCATAAGATCAATGACACTTTTATTGTGCTTATCCCTAAAGTCAAAGAACCGAAATTCGTTATACAATTTAGGGCCATCGGTATGTGCAACGTCAGCTATAAAGTCATTTCAAAAGTGATTGTTCATCGAATTCAACCTTTCCTAGAGAAATGGGTTGGTGAAGAATAATCCAGCTTTGTTCCCGAGGGGACAAATCACTAACAATATTGAGATCATGCAAGAAGTAATCCATTCCTTGCAGACTAAAACAGGAAAAAAAGGAGCCTTTGCAATCAAGGTGGATTCGGAGAAGGCCTATGATCTCTTGAACTAAGACTTCATTCATGACACCTTGCTCAGTATAGTATGCCTTTGGAAATAGTGAATTTGATTACTACAATGCGTATGTAGGTAATTTGGGACAGAGACAGAACTAAGAGCTTCACACCTACACGCCGAATAAGACTAAGAGAACTATTATCTCCGTACGTCTTTGTCCTTTGCATGGAAAGACTGGTACACATCATTAAGGATTATTGTCCTTTGCACGAATTGTCTTGATGCTAAGCGCCGAAGTTATGCCTACGCTCACTGCAGAGCAAATCAATATCTCAATGCTCTTTCTAAGAAGAAACTTGCAGTAAGCAAAGTTGGGATTACCTGGGAAAAACTTCATTCCTCGATGATCAAGTGAATGTTGATGCTGTTGTTAACCAAATAAATCATACTTATGCAGTAGCGGTTGTAGCAAGAGACTATAATGGAATTCTCTTTCATTGCTCGACCATTAAAATTGGCTGTTGCTCCCCATTATTTGCTGAAATATGGGGTTTGTGGCACGTGCTTCAATGCGCTCTTCAAGAAGGCTATTCCAACGTTATCTTGGAATCCGACCCTGAACTTGCGATCAATGTTGTTCGCAATCCGAATCAATGGAAAGGGAATCAACAAACACTTTTTTGGGATGTTTAGAGCTTGCAACAATGAGAAAAATTTCGACATTCGACATTATGTTAGAGAGCTCAATCACACTGCCCATTGGGTTGCAAGTCGAGTTTTTAAAAAACCTGTCTTTGTGTTAGATGATTTACCCAGTAGTCTTCGTAGACTTTTTGTATCTGGGCATGCAAGGTGTACCTCATTATTATTCTACTAATAAAACTCATTATCCCTCTTCTCTCAATCTAGGCCAACCTAGCTGGATCGCAAGGGTGCCATATTGACTCAGGACCAACCTAGCTAGGTTGGAGTAAGTGTGGGGTGGTCATGATTTTTTTTAAAAAAAAGTTCTTAGAAGAAATCTTCAAGGTATGTGCCTGCAGATTTCTAGGGTTTTATTATATCCTAAGGATATATTGCCATCACCCTACAACAACTCGATAATTACTGGGGGCATTAATATTTTAAAGACAATGTATTTATGCATTCCTAAAAGCCTAAAATTACTTATTGCCACAATTTTGTTTACATCTCTTCTGAGTGCCTTTAGTGGCTTCTCGTTACTCTCCGTCAACGACCATAGGCTTTTAGTCTCCTCATTATTGTGGTATGATATGCTAAATGAAACCTCCCTTTGTGGTAGCCTAATTGATTGGGGATATAGCCTTGCAATCCTATCATATATCGGTTGTCCCAATCTCTGATTTTTTTTTCAAAGGCTCATTGAAGGTGTTGGGTTCTTGTTGATCTCATAGTTGTAGGTTTGTGTTCATCATTTATTAGAGGTGGGAGGTGTAAGCATGCGATTTGTGAGTGTTAGATATGCAAGTGTGAATGGTAATTGTCCTACATTAGAGAGTTGTGATGTGTGTGAAAATGATATATCCTAAAATTACATTTATAATCAAGCAATAATTTATGTACTTTTTGCCTATAATCGAGTGTTTATTGGTATATTTATACATTTCTTGTGATTTGTTTAGGTCGAAATGGATTTGCATAGACTTGGACCAAAAATACGAAAAGGATGCAAAGATCAAAAGCTTGGAGGAAGCAAAATTGAAAGCCACGAGTGTGGCCAAACAGTGGCCATTTGGTGGCCAAACCGTGGCCAAGTCACGGTCAAAACCACGACCGTGGTTGAGGGTGTAGTTGGTGGCTCGAGCGGCATTTCTGGACAAAGACGACCCACAACCGTGTGAACCCCTATGGCTGGTGGCCATGGTTGGACCACAGGCATAACCATGCCGTGGCACTGACCATGGTTGCACTGAAAGGTGACAAAATTGAATGGCGGCAATGGGTCAAATGTGTACAAAGAGTGGACTTCAAGTGAACAACTTGCATGCATCAAGTGGACAACTTGTCTAGAGTTTTTTTGGGACTTCAAGATGCCTATAAATACTCTTCATATGTGCATCAAAGGAAAAAATCCCAACTTGAGACATAATTTTCTCTCGTTGTTCTTCATTTGAAAGAACGTTATCTTTAGGGTTAGAGAAAGGGAGGAAGAACAAGGCTTGAAGTGTGAAGATTTCTCTTCAAGGCTACCAAAAAAGGCTTCTTCCGCATCCTTTTTTCTCTTATCTCTTCATATCTCATAATTGTTACCATGTTTTATGTTGATGTTCATTGCCTTACTTTGTTGTACAAAATCATAGTAACTTAAATATTTTGTTAAGGCTAAGAAATGTAGACCTTTGACACCTATTTGCTAAATTTATAAATGGGATTCATGCTCTTATTGCCATATTTGTAGTCTATATATTGTGCCTTGAATGTCATACTTGTTGTATTTTTGGATTTGATTTAATGACATGTTTTTATTGACTATGGTTGTGATTGGCCATCATAATTGTAGTTTTAACGAATCTAGTTGAAGGATCGAAAGAAGAAGGCTAGATGAGGTTGACATGCATTAAACTTGTTAGGTTATGTAATAGACATATCCATGCCAACAAGGTGTTTGATGAAATTCCTAAGAGAAAATAATGATTCTAGTTTAGTTAGGTGAACTCGAAAAGACCCTTTTAATAAATGTAGACATAGCCTGAATGAACTCGAGAGAGACTTTAAACAATTTCAACGAGAGAACACTCAATATCCCACAACCCATTTATGAATGTAGTGATCATGAATCTTGGTCGAGTCTCGAAGGTCCTAACTCTTGTCATATTGCTTGTCTTTTAAACATCGTGCTCTTTATTTCAATAATGCAAAAATATCACTTCTTTGCGTGTTTTATTTTCTAGTTCGAATCAATCACATGTAGTACTCATCCCTGTGGATTTGACACCCTAGGAATATTTCAAAGGTTTTATTACTGCATCGACTATCGTGCGCTTGCGATAGACTCGATCAAAAGGATTGACATTGTTGGGTTTCTTATGAGTCTTTTAAGGTTATTAGTCCAACCAAAACAAAAAGAAACCACCCAAGAACATGCATGTACAAAACAGAAAGTTTGGTGTCAAGAAGTATACCTAACGTTGTGAGAAAAACCGAAACTTG
>CAODLS011192646.1:0-15397 GCA_948243855.1 Flueggea neowawraea
ATGATATATACCTACGTATATATCAATTTACCAAAAACAGAATTTAAATCTCCATTCAAAACTATACTATCCGAAACATAGCATGCACTCAGCATCAAAATCAGTGGAAAACATATACATAATTTTCAAAAACAAAATGGTGAATAATTATTCACGTAATCCAAATTATTTAATTAACCAATCCTTAGATTAGTCCAATTTACATGCTATGGTGATAGCACAACAAAAACATATATGTAGAAGAGATACAACCATGTGTCTGAAGCTGTCATCCACTCACCTGGATGTCGAGCTTCCATACTTCGAATCACTGACCACCGGTCGATGGCTAGTCACCTCAGAAACCAAACTGAGCTGAAACAAATGTTTTAGAAGCATGTCAAACTCGGTGACTGTGCCAATACAAAACAAGCATGAAATGCAAATGCAGACTGAAACGCCATCGACTTCAGAAATTTTATTCCAAACGAAAGTATATCGCTTATCGACATTCATACCTCAATGTAATATTTCAAGCAAATCTCCAAAATATTCAAAAACTATATTTTTAACCTCAAACTTACAAAATATCAAGTCTTGTCTCTATGGGAAAATCACCCAAAAAATTCATTTCTTGATTCTACCAATAGAAATCAGTTTCAAACACCTACAATGATCATAACCAACCTCAGGAATTCAAATTCATGATTAATTTCTCAAAAACAACTCTAAATCATAAGAAATCTCCACAAACCCGAACCAAACCCTAGCCCATTCAGAGCAACCTCAAATGTTTTGATTCAAATCTTGATTCATGCTAATCTAACCTCCAACAATCATAAACAATCAATATCTAACAACCTCTCCAACAGAAACATCAAATCTAAATCCTAGAAGGAAAGTCAGCCAGAAAGGAATTTCGAGACTAATGCATGAAAATGATGAAATAAGAGGAAAGGAAGAACAATCTTACCTCAGACAATCATCATCTAACAATCTTCAGTATCCATCTCAACTGAATCACTCAAATCTGAAAAAACCTAGGTCAAATCAGACCCAAAGGGGATTCAGAAATAAGAGACATGAAATGAAAGAAATGGAGGGATTAGATGTTCGATCTTATCTCCAAAGATGCTAAGGAATGAGGAGAGACCATGAGAGAGAGTATCAGAAGAGTTGAGAGTGATTTGGAGTGAAAATGAGATGGAATGATGAAAAGGTTGGGTGAGAGGTGTTTATAAAGACAGACGGATCGAAACGCAATGTTTGACTGAATTACAAAGCCAGCGTACATTGCACTTCATGACAACGTACGTTATGACTCTTTTATGTACGTTGCACCACATACTGTGCACGTAGACGTGATCAGATTTCAATCCAGAAACTTAGTATTTTTCAGAATCCATGATCAACGTACGTCATACCCAACACAACGTATGTTATGCCTGTTCTACGTGTGTTGTACCATTCACAACGTACGTAGTCGGCATAAACACCTTACGTATCATTCCCATATCATGATCTATGTGCGTGGCTCCTCCTACAATGCACGTAGATAGTCAACACTGCCCCCAAATCGACCTGAATCACCTGCAACGTGCGTAGGTACTCCTTTTGTGCACGTAGATGGCCTTCAACAAGCTCTACTCGTGCAAAATCATGCCTCCAACATGTTTTTAACTTCGAATCATAAATCCCATCACTCTCAGGACTTAACCAAACCCACACTTTCATAGATAACACTCTTAAACATTCTCAAACACCTCCAAAGACCTAAACATTACCTTAATCGTTCCAGGATCAAATTATAAAATGAACCAAGATCATTTGAAATGCAATGATGTTCCACCAAAGACTTTGTTAGAATTGGTTAGAATGCTACAGAGAATGGCTCAGAATGGGAGGGATATTGCATACTTCTCCCCTCAAAAGAAATTCATCCTCGAATTTTCAGAAGAATCATATCAGAAGCAGATTACAGAGATATATCAAATTAAATAATATAACTTGAATATTCAAGTTATCTAAACTCCAAAATTCTCAATTCAAAGATCAATTCTAAGTCTCCAAATCAAAATATGATTCAAAATTTCCAGCATATCAAACCTCGACATTTGAACATCTCATGTCTATCTTTTTGCATACAATGGTTAACTCTAATTAGATAATTGGATAACTCGAGTTATATGACCTCTGGACAACTCGAGTTAAAAATTCGTATAACGCGAGTTACATGACTCCTAGACAACTAGAGTTATATGGTTGTGCAACTTGAGTTAAATTTTCATGTATGATGATATGAATTTTTCTGGACACTTTGGTTCTTCCAGGCAGCTTGTTTACCCGAGTTAGGCTTGAATGTTACTCGAGTTAGGCTTGATCGAACATGCTTGAAAGTTTAAGTATCAAACCCAATTTTGTTCATCATCAAAATACAAAGGGATATAGATGTTAACAACCTTGGTTCAACACAAAAGACTCAAATTATACAAGTTGGTGAATCCACGCATAGGTGTTTCATTCGATTTATTTAAGAAAAATTAAAATAATTTTTACAAATTAATTAGAAGGTATATAAATAAAATAATTTTTATTATGAAATTTATGCAAAAATAGAATAAAACTTTTAACTCATATAATCAATATATGGCATTATGATAAGGCATCCTCAAACTTTTTTCAATAGCAATTGGGGTATGATGTGTGCTGTTATACAATTGCATAGACAATGATGAGAGTAAACTCAGAAAAATACACAATTTATATACAATAGCTGAATCGTAGGCGTAGTGAAACTGAACCCAAGAGACATATACAGAACTAATATCTAAGAAACTAAGCTATCAAATAGGAGGTGCGATAGAGCACAACATTTATAAATGTTGTCGTGGTCAGACAATGGTCTCCAAGCTATTATTATCGTAACATATATAAATGTATGGATGTGGATAAATTTTTTTTTACGCTTTTATCTCTCATTTTTATTTATAAATACTTGTAAGTCCTTTATTAATATTCAAATTAATTATGATTAATTTGAATTTATTCTTAATTTCCACCAATTAGGTACATCACCAATGGAAATTTCTGAGAATTAGTCACTAATGGAATTCTTTTAAGATATGTTTGGACTATAGAATTAGAATTGGAATTGGAATTGGAATTGAATCACAATTCTGATATTTGGATAACACATAGAATTAGAATTGAACAAGAATTAGAATATGATCAAAATTAGAATTGATTATTTAAATAATTATTTAATATAGATTAAATATTAATTATTTAATATTAAATTTTGATATTAATTTAAAATATTTAATTTAAATATTAAATATTTTAATATTAATATTAAATATTTAATTTAAATATTTAATATTTAAATATTAATATTAAATAATTAAATAATTATTAATATTAAATAATTATTTAATTATTAATTAAATTATTTAAATAATTAATATTTTAATATTAATATTAAATAATTATTTAATTATTAATATTAAATAATTATTTAATTATTAATTAAATTATTTAAATAATTAATATTTTAATAGTAATATTAAATAATTAATTTTTTTAAAGGGAGGGTGAGAGAGAATGAGAGAGAGGGAGAGAGAGAAGAAGAAGAAGGAGGAGAGAAAGAGAGGGGGAGAGAGAGAAACAGGAGGAGGGAAATAGAAGAAGAGAGAGAAAGAGGAGAGAGGGGGATAGAGTGAATTAGGAAAGAGAAAAAGAGGGAAATAGAGAGGGAGGGAGGGAGAGGAGAGATGAGAGGGGGAGAGAGAAAGAGAGAGAGAGGATAAAAGGGAGAGAGAATTGGGAGAGAGAAAGAGGGAGAAAGGGAATTAGGAGAGAGAGAGGAAGAGAGAGAATTGGCAAAGAGAGAGGAGAGAGAGAATTATGAGAGAGAAAGAGAGGGAGAGAGAGAATTAGGAGAGAGAGGGAGGAAGAGAGAGAATTAGCGAAGAGAGAGGGAGAGAGTGAGGAAGAGAGAGAGGAGAGAAGGGATTGAGAGAGAAAGATAGAGAATTGAGAGAGAGAGAGAATCGAAGAAGAGTGAGGAAGAAGGGGAGAGAGAAAAAAGAATTGGAATTGACAATTCTTAGAGAGGACTAAGAATTGGAGCATGTCTAATTATAATTCTAAGAAATTGGCATGAAATTGGAATTGCAAATTCTATTGATGAGTCAAACAACATAATTAGAATTGATTGGACTCAATTTCACAATTTCACAATTCTTTGCCTAATTCTTGAACATCTAAACGGGGCCTTAGTGTTTAATTAGTGTTCTGCTTCATTAGTGGTTAATTTGGCTTGGAATTCAATTTCGAGAAGGACAAGTAGTAGTGCACTTGTCACATTAAGAAGAATTGGTCACCAATGGAATTCAATTAGTGTTCTGCTTAATTAGTGTTTAATTGGTCTTGGAATTCGATTTCGACAAGGACAATTAGCAGTGCAAATTGTATATCAAGAATGGAATGATTGAAGTACTGTTGGACGTTTGATAGAAAGTACAATATACATACATGACTTGGGTCATTCTTTGCGTTGTGTGCTTTAGCGTTTTAATTTACGTTTTAGTTGAAGATCGACGACGGCTACCGACACGAATCCTCTATTTTGTTCAAACGCAAGGTTGTTTGGTTCGCCATTAAGTACGTACGTCTTGTCGTTAATAGTTTTTTTATACATTTGTTACGGTTAATCCTGTTGTATCTCTTTGACATAGACTGATAGGTGGTCAATTAAATATTTGAGATAATCAAGTTTGTAGAAACTACTGCTCCAACAATGGTTTGTTATTGTCGATTTTTTGTTTGCCTATTTATTTTGAATTGAGAAGTGACAAGATTGTTCTTACAAAATAGGAACTAACACACTTTGATTAGTATGCATATATTTGGATTTTGTTGATATGACGAATTCAACTCGAGTTGGTCAATTTTAAGTAAACAATAACTAGGTGTAATTCACGACAACGAAGAATGTCGAGACTAATATATTTCTTTATTTGTCAACTATACTTCCCTATTTGTAAATACCTCACATGTGTTTGTTAGTATATATCTTAGTCCAATCATATAAACATTGTCATTTATATTGTTATTTAATAAATATAAGGAATTTCATTTTGGCGCACACACACATATATATATATATATGTTATCACGTTATTTGGTAATGGAATAACTTGATAAAAGTGTCCATGAATAGTTGATTTTGTCTTATATCATCAAGTACATAACTTGATAGTAAAATTTTAAGATAAAATAATGTTATTCTAAATAATCTATGGTCGTTTATTGTCATGGGAATAATAATGATTTAAGATTAGTATGCACTTTAAGAGATGACCATAGTTGATTGATCATAGATATGAGATGTTACTCAGAACATTGATACATATTGGGAACATGATATTGGACTAACCCGGTACGAGAAATACTGCATGAAATATGTCATCAGTATTTCTCATTACAGTAGTGATATTTGAGTCTTTCAACCTGAATTTACCATGGATTCCTGCATAAGGAGTTTTATGTTTTGATATAATTCAATATCGTCTGTAACAAGATAGTAATACAAGCTATAATTGGACATATAGTAAATCATGTGGAGGAATGTGAGTGACCGTGAAGGAATTTGTCCCACTCTTATTTGAGTGAGATATCTCTTGGCCGCTTGACAAGTAGGATTGATAAAATGCATGACTGTGCTCGAATGAGATTGATAAGGGTTATCAATATCATTTGTTTAGTCAGTTTACTTGGGTATTAAGAAATGTTTGATTAAGCTTTGTAAAGATGATGTGATCCATGCTTTATACTTAATCGAGATATCACGTGACAAAAGAACTAAATATTGTACCACATATTAGGTTTTGTCGAGTCATCGAATTCGCTTATGTTGGTAATCATAATGTCTAGCTAGAGTCCGGTTATGAGTTGTGGGCCTAAATGGTAATTTAGGCTACTGCCAATATTGAGTGAACCTACAGGGTCATACACTACAACGAGCTATCGTTTATAATGTATCTTGTTATTATCTTATGTGAACATTTTAATACAATTATTTGGTTAGTTGTTTTAAAATGTGCGTTGAAATAATTTGTTTTAGAATGGTTTTAAAACAAATTAGAATTCATTTGACTTAGTCAAAGTAGTTTGTTTGATTTAGTTAAACAAACAAAAGAACTTCTTGGACTTAGTCAAATAGAGTAATTCGTTTGACATAGTCAACTAAGAGGGCGTTCACATCCTGCAGCGTCTGTGACTCAATTTTAGCAGCAACTTCTCGTTCTTGTTTTGAAATATTGAGAACCTTCTCATTCTTGTTTCGAAACATTGAGGTAAACACATGTTCCCTAATCATTTTTATCGAAAGAAAGCACTTACACCATTGCTAATAGCGTTGTAAAAGAGGTTTAACCTTCATATGTGAATGTAAATGAAAAAATTAAATTATCACTCACTCATTTTTCATCAGTAAATGAAAGAGAAACGACGATCAGAAGTGACATTTTGCATTATAATTTTGTTTCATTGAATGATTTACGGTTGTCTATTTTTAATTTCCTAACGTGTTCTGTTCAAAATTTAGATTGTGCAATTAAGAGGCTTTGAATTGAGGTTTAGAATTATGACCTGTTTTCAATAATGACATTGTGCAATTTTAATAATTATTTATTTTTTTCACCAATTTATTTTTTGGATTGATACAGATGTTTTTGGCTTAATGGTCCATGTGTAATCAATGATCGCCATAGCCAAGGGAAAAAAACGGTGAAGAAAAAATGCTAAACATACTTATTTAATGGTTTTATTATCTAGGCTCGTCACATGTAATATACTAAACATAATTATTTAATGGCAATAGCATTTTCTCAAAATTATAAAAGTTTCAATACAATTACAATTTTATCCTTATTTCTTTTTTTATTTGACTTGTTGATCTTAAAATAATGTTAAAAATGAAATTTTATTTACATATATGTAAAACAAAAGCACTTACATTATTCTCAATTTTTACTATTCAAAAACTACAAAAACTATCATATATTCTATGCTAAATACATAATATGCTATTATACTAAAAACTCCATTTTAGAAAAGTTAAAGTTTGTTGATTTTTATCACAGTCAAAAAATTATAGCTGTTCACCACACTTTTAACTAAATAGCTTTTTACATTCATAAAAAAGCACTTCTATATAATTCCATTTGTTAATCATCGTTTGTTAACAACATTTTTGCAAACCACAACATTAAACAGAGCCTAAATATTTGATAATAACTTAAAAAATGCAATGCACAATTACAATATTCTATCAAAATTTAGTTTCTAAAAAGTTGAAATTTGTTATTTTTTCTGAATATTTGCTCACTATACATCCAATCAAACAATTTTTCATTTTTATAAGTACATCTACTTTTGTACAACTCTATTTGCCAATCAATGCTTACTAATAACACTTTCTCAAACAACAATACTATAATTTAAGAGCAAAAACGACAAAATTCATTGACCAGAGAATCCAACAAAAACTTACAAATATTATGGTTTCTACAAAAACAGAAAAGGATTGGGCTGCTGATGGTGGCAGGAGAGGAGTGGCACAGACTAGCGGTTCTACATAATAGAATAGGAAATTGAGGTATGTGAGATATCAGTATAGATTCTCGTATTTTGATAAATATAAATGTATATTTTGTATTTGTTAAAAATACCAATATTTTTAATATACAATTGTTCAAATACTATACTTTTAATTTTTAGTTAAAAAATATCATGTTTAGTCACATACAAATCAATTTTTCTTCTCATTTTTTCAATTTTCTCTCTCTCATATCTTTCTCTCTCCTCTCTCCTTCTCCTCTGTCGAAACCCTAGCACCACCGAGGCTCCTCCTTCTTTCTCCTCCTGTTTTTCCCAGTTCTCTCTCTATTGATTCTCTCTCTTCTCCATCGCTCATCCGCCTTCATCGCCGCTCCTCACCTACTTTGTCTCTCTCCCTCCCCTCTCTCGGTTCTCACACCACTCCTCATTTCTTGTTTGTCTGTCGTTCATCGACCTTCAATGAGAAAGATTTGGACGACGCCTCGATCTCCATTGTTAAAATCACCACGATGACAGTCGAACTGCCTTTCCTGTTGCGGTTTTGTTTATGTTGGCGAAGAAGATAGGCGTGACAGACAGAGAGAGCCTTGTTATGATCGGAGCTAGTCTTGACCAATGACTGTGAACAACGATGACTTCTGGTGGACTGAGTCTGAGGGTCAACGACGACTGTGGTTGGTGAAGAGGAGCCGAGGAAGACTGCTAGGGTCACCTAGCATGTTTCAATTTTTAATTATTTACAATTATGCCCCTAATTTTTAGAAATATTAAAATCCCAGTAATAATTGTTTTATTATTCTTAAAAGTGAGAAGTAATTTAATTATATTTGTTTAGATTGTTGTTATTGATTGGTTGAAAAAATTATATTAATTTTGTGGAGAGATTGATGTAATTGGGACTTGTGGATACATTTGTATATATTTAGGATACATTTAAAAATAAAAAAATTATATAAAAATTAAAATTTACATACAATGTAAATTTATATTGGAAACAATGTAAAATTATATTAAAATTTATAATTTGGAGACATTTAATTTTAAAAAATATTATATCAAAAATTTAATAAATCAAATTATATATATAAAAATTGTGATTTGGATACATATGGATACCACAAGATACATTTTAAAAAATCAGATTTTTTTCTTTGGAATTTATCTTTTTTTACAAAAAAATCAATTTCTCATGAAAATATTGAGAAATTCGAGATCAATTTCTAATTTGATAATATATTTCAAGTGTGTTTCTATTCCTCCAAATATATTTGGTATATGAGAAAAATTAAATTCTAAATTTTAATTCAATATAAAAGTTAAATTCTCCCTTGGGAAATTGCCATAGTCAGAATAAATTTGTGGCCCAGGCCCAAGCCCAAGCCCAATTTCACTTCCGATATTCATAGAAAGCTGAGGCTGATGATAAAGCTTGGAAAATAAAAATGGTGGAGTTTGTGGGTTGCTGAAATGATGGGATCATCCATGTCAGCAGCATCATCTTCTCCGCCACAGTGGTGGTTACCATTGCAGAAGGTGGAACCCACGCCTTTCAATCTTGCCACCACCGCAACCTGTCTCCACCTTCAATTCCTCCTTCAAGGTTCCAACTTCTCACTTTGCACTTTATGCAGAGTTTTAGATTAGCAATTCTGGGTTTTTTTTTTCTTCCCTTGAGTTTCTGTTTATTTATGCCTTTTCTAGCTGGTTTGTTTTTCCTTTCACCAATTTATTTCGTTGATCAATTCCTTTGGAAGAATATGTGATGGTTTGATTATTTGGAGAAATAATGCATTTGAATTCCAAATAAACCATACTCTTTTCTTTTTTGTTAATTGCATTGTCTTATCATCAACAAGGGATTTTATCTGAGATAATGGTATTATGGTACAGTGTTTCGATGCTGAATGTGCTTGACTTACTACTTACTAGTCCGAGTTAGAGTTTGGAGTCTAGCAACTTTCTACTATTTATCATGGCCCTTTGATGATTCTCTAGTTAATTGGATGGGTATATATATCAATGGTTTGTTTATTTTTTCTTAAAAAAAAAGTTTAATTAACAAATTTTTCACGAAGTTTCAATCTTTTTTTCTTTAAAAAAAGAAACTCTTGAGCTTCATAACAAGTTAGAAACGCGACATTTTTTTTATAAAACTTTCAATTTTTAATCTTTTAAATTAAGATTAAAATTCTTCAAAGATTTTTTAATTGACCTATAGTTCTGTTGTGTTAACTGAATAAGCCTATATCAATTATAATCTTAATTGGAAATATAGATACAAACAACCATCACAATAAGTTGGATTCCATTCTTATAATCTGGTTTCAACAGCGCACAGGAACATCTTATAAGGTTGAAGCACCATAAGTAGATTAAGTCTGTTTGACAAGTCAGCCTGTTTGAGCGGTGGATTGAGGAGGCTAAAATTGGCATTCACTTTATGTTTCTGGATTCATTGAGAAAATCAAAAGGTATCGGCATGGAGAAATTTACACTTTTAATGGCTCGGGTAATTTCCAATTGTTGAACGTCTTTGTGTATTGTTGGCTGGAAATTCTGTAATTTTTCTATTTATTGCATCTCAAAGTCTTATACTTGCACCTTTTAAGTAAATTTCTTACTTCATTATAGCGGAATAAGTTTATGCATTGATAACATATGATCGCAGGAATATGACGTTGTTGAACTCTGAGTATCTATGTTATTTGTTGTCCCATCTTTCCAATTGAGCAGAAACTTTCTTACATCTGTCAAGTGCCTAGACTGAAGGATGTATGGTGTGAAAATGCCTCTCAACTGAAGGGACTCAATTTTCTCGAACACTCAAGCATTGCTTTTGCTTCATTATGTTCATATTCCTCAAGTTTCTTTAGTGAGGGAGAAAGTAGAAAGGGCTTTGGTAATGAGGGAAAATCCCATTGGAACACATCTAGGAGAGGTTCATCCAATGGACCACAATGGACTTATATTCTTCTTCGCATTAATGTCTTGTGAGTACTAAGCAGAACTAAGTGATATGCTATTGTTCATTCTTTATGAATGTGAACTATGATGCAAGGACTCTTTAGCAATTTCCATCTCTTGCAAACCCTGTTTTACCCTTGTTTTGTTGCTTATATTTCCAGTTTTCCTTTTTTCTGAGCCAAATAAAGTTGCTTAATGACAGTATGTTGTTAATTATGTTATACGTGCAGCGTTTTCATTGTCCAAGTTGCAACAAAGGGAAAGCTTTTGTTATGGGGAGCTAAGGTTGGACAATTTGAATGTTGCAAAAGAAAATTGTGGGCATGCCATTTTCCAATGCTGAAAATCCAACTATGTGGACCTTTTATCTACTATTATTTGATATTTGCAGATTAATAGTCTTATTGACAAGGGGCAATTTTGGAGGCTGGCCACTTCTTCCCTTTTGCATGCAAATATCGGGCACCTTGTGGTCTATCTTGATCCTGTCTTTAAAGTCTAAATCCTTTTTCATCTCACTGCTGCTTTATTTTTATCATTCTCAAAAGTAGTTTCTCCTTCCCAGATTAATTGCTATTCCTTGAATTCGGTTGGTCCTGCTGTTGAGAGCCTTACTGGGCCAAGGAGATTCTTGGCAGTTTACATCACATCGGCCATTGCAAGTAAGAGCTCATAAACTTGCTACAATGGTAATGATAATGCTTACTGATGAATGTTCTAATTTAATCTTTTTTCCGACAAAATCAGGTTCAGCAGTCGGTTATTCTTTCAGCAAAGCTCCTGCTATTGGTGCTTCAGGAGCAATCTTTGGATTGGTAAGTCCTCCTGGCCCTGTCATGCATACCTAAGCATAATGTTTGCAAGAGATGTAACCTTTTCAGATGTTAGATTTGAAGAAAGTTTTGTATTTCTTTATATATTCTAAATTATCATTAAAAAAAATTATTGGCAATATGCTTTGAGGATAAATTGACCCAAATTCATAATGATAATGAGATCTCATTGCATCATCTGCTTGTTTTTAGTGTTTTTATTGATAATTGAAATTCATTTGAAGTAATTAATTTTCTTGCTTCTTGGGTCCTCATGTTATTATGTTTGATTCAGGTTGGGTCTCTTGCCGTGTTTATCATAAGACATAAAGGCATGATCAGAGGTGGGAAAGAAGATCTACAGCACATTGTAAGAGTGATATCACTTAATATGGTATGATCCAAGGCTCTCTCTGAGAAATGGCTGCCAGTAGAAATAAGTCGTCATTAAATCTCATGAAACAAAATTTGACGATCGTCTTTTTGGGTGGGGTATGTACGATCTGTGATCAGGTTCAAAGCCATCTTCTTAATCTGCATGTTCTTGGTGTACAATCACTTTTAGAAATGGGTTTGGATTAGAATATGGTGTTTATGAATGAAATGTTAACACTGCTTTTAATTAATCATTGTATTCATCTTTTGCAGGCTATCGGTTTCTTGTCCAAGGGAATAGATAACTGGGGACATGTAAGTATTGCATGAATTATTTACAAAGAGATGTTGTTATTAGAAGGCTTATTACATCCACACGACTCTAACTATTTAATTTTGTGCTATCAGCCCCCAATATCAAATGTGCATCATCAATCCCTTACCTATTAATTTTCTGTTATATAACTCAATAAAATTTAAAGACAAATAGTTCAAGGGGTTTTGAAACGTAAAATAAATAGTTTAGGGAGTGATTAAACATAAAATAAATAGTTCAAGGGGCTATGAAACACAAATTGAGTAGTTCCGGAATTGATTATGATAATTCAGAGAGCTGATGGCATATCCCGTCGTTTGTTTTTCTCTAAATGAGCTTGGAGGGAATACATTGTTTTGATTGAATATATATGATATTAAGGTTGTTGGTATACGAGGTTATGGAGGGCATTGTCAATACGAAAATGGTTGGTTGCTGGAATTTTGTTTTGAACAGTCATGTTGCTGAATTGTTCTGTTTCTTGATGTGATTAAACAATTTCAGTTAGGAGGATTACTTGGTGGAGTTGCAACATCATGGTTTGTTGGACCTGCCTGGAAGTGTGAATCCCTCACCAAAGATGGCCGAAAGGTTTTCGTTGACAAGGCACCTATTAAATTTTTTTCTAACACCACCACACCACGTAACTCCTAATCATCTTACTTAGACGTTTGTTTCTTGTCTTAATTGAAAATTTTGATACAAAATTTTGCATTTTTTTTTTGTTTTTGCACAAACTGATTCATAATAAAATTGTGCACACATTTTCAATTGATTTTCAGTTTTGACACCATTAGTATACCATTAAAATTGATTGTTAAAATTTGGCGTGGCATTGATGACGTCAATTTTCACGTTAAACTGTAAATTGTCAGAAATAAATCGAAAATATGTGTATTAAGATGCTGATCACTAATGACAGTATTTGTCTGTGGCAGATTACAACTTGTTTCTTTTTGGCTACTGGC
The DNA here is from genome assembly GCA_948243855.1 of Flueggea neowawraea. NCBI lineage: Eukaryota > Viridiplantae > Streptophyta > Magnoliopsida > Malpighiales > Phyllanthaceae > Flueggea > Flueggea neowawraea. The sequence continues at coordinate 13,038 of CAODLS011192646.1, forward strand.
TAACGTAACTATGAAAATATCATAATTAAAAAATATACAATTATGAGACGACATGAATTATTGTGATTATGAGACAAGACATGAATTGTTGTGTTATGACACATTGTAACATGTAAACGCTAAACACAAATTGTCACCCAGTACAATGGCCAAGTGCAAAGTTGGCTGCGAGTTAGTATCAATAATAACAAAATAATTGAGAAAAAAAAAAGGCAGAATTCGTTCAATCAAAGTTTTATGTATTTCTTCATTGCTACTATAAACTCGTTTCTTACAACTTCTTTCGTAATCTTTTTGTCCACGAAATTGCAGATGATCAAGAAGAACCACTAACTAGCTTATTTTACACTTGAGGCAAAGTAGAAATGGTTCTTCCTGAGTTCTGCAATCTGAAGTTACATCTGAATTTGTCACTCCCAAAGGGGTCATTCTTTCTTTGATAACTTCCCAGATCTTTTGTGAAATGGCAATCTAGGAAGATCAAAGGCCAGCCACCTTTGTGGCTTTGACCTGCAATTCACCTCCTTTTTTCATTTACATGCGTATCAATCACCTAATTAAAGAAAAACTTGTTAACTTCCAACAGAAGCTTCCATGATCCTCACCAGAGCAAAACAGTGTATCAGAGAACCTTCAACCGTGCCTTGGAAACTGTCAGTGAACAGTACGATGATAGTATTAATGAGGGTTAACCAAAAGATGAAAGATCAAAAGTCCAGAAAATCCAAGTAACCAGACCTCACCATGGTGTGGACCTGGCGTTGAAGCTGCAAAAAGCACACACAACTTAGCATGCTAGAAAATCAAGCCAAAAGATTTAAAAATCATGTCATCTAATCTGAATGGTGATGATTTGGACAATTTGCAAATAATGCTGTTAATAAAGCATATAACGAGCTAGAGTTCTATATCAAATTAATTCACATTACCATAGCTCAACTGTTAGGCGTTTGTTCTAGCTCAGTAAAAGCCATGAGGCATGAGCTAGGAAAAAAAGGTCAGAACAGGTGCAATACTAGCTGCTCACCAATATATCAAAATGAGAAGTAACAAGCTGAAACTGAATAGTAGCATATAGATGTACATCCAACAGGAAAAATTCCAGCATTGACAGGATTTTAGCTTAGTTCTAATTCAATGAGTTATATCAGATTGATAACCGATAATAGTCATACAATATAAAGGAAAAACAGAAGTCTTAAAATCAGAAGTAGTAACTTACATAATCGGGAATGTGCTCTGGGGGATGGGGCTGGTATTTGTGACTGTGCTAAAGGAGATGGACCTGGGGACATCAGCGAATATGATGGGGGACCTACTGGTTGAAAGAAAAGTGTAGGGTTAGGCTGAGGTAACAGAGATCTTGGAGTTGGAGGGATTCTGTCACCACGATCTGTACAAGGGTGAGAAGGATGAACTACAGTAGGAGCCGGCGAATTTACAGGAGGGAAAGAATGGTGGGGCCCACCATAATCTGGAGGTTCAGCATAATCATTGAGCTCTGGAGATGGAGCTGGTGATGGAGTTGGAGGAGCTTCATGAAGTGTACCCTTTAAATAAGATGACAAGATAACACTCTTGACTTTCCCAAAGACAGAGTTATCAAGGCCCAGATTCCTTGCTGGAGAATTGGTAATTGTTTGAGCTAACTGCTTCAATCTCTGTGGCAAAAGATTCCCCATATCTGACATAACTGATGCCTGAACAGTGACTGGGGGAACTACTGTGGAGCCAGCTATGTTTGTTAATTGAACAACCACATTCTGTGTAAACAATGAGAAACAAAACAAGTTGACGATTGTACACATTCAATATAAGTAGTACATAATTTGCTCTCCCCTATCCAAAGAGAATATAATGAAAGAAAAGCTTCAAACTCAGAAACCGAGGCAGGTTTAATCTATAGTTGATTTCAGTCCTAACATAGGGCTAATGGCCTACTTTACATTTATGTGAAGTTATCAAAGGATGCCTAAGGTTTATGTTATCTCCTGATTCCTTAGATAAAGCATCAAAAATCTAGTGCTTTAAGATTAATTGATCATAAATCATCAAATAGTTTCAAAGAAAAAAGAGACGGCCATACTCAAATATGAAATTTGAGATAAATGTTATACCTCATATGGATTCAGATGCAATCCAGACTTCAACTGATCCTTTAACTCTGCAAGGTTTTCTAGTATTTCCGATATGGAATTATTAAGGGTAAAATTAAATAGAATCTGTTGTATCTGCCAAATGGAAGCATATTGCAGAGGAATTACAGTAACTCCCCCTGGAAACTTCAAAATCTCAAACCCAGATGGCTGGCCAAAAGTTGAGTTTGTCAGAGTCAGATTGGATTCCTTAAGGAACAGTTC
>CAODLS011192685.1:0-11317 GCA_948243855.1 Flueggea neowawraea
AAGGTCATTATTTACACGCTAAACTTAGGCAATTTGCTTTTGATTCATGGTAAGGTTTTCATTAGCTTGTGCAGCAAGGTTTTCTGCCTAGATTCTCAAGATCCTATGCCAAATAATCATATTACTATTTCAACATTAATCGGTCTTGTGTAATGCAACTCTAAGCAGGGAAAGGAGACTTCTGATCCTGAGAATGGGCGGCCATGTCCTTTCTTTGAGGAACTGCATGCAGTATTTGCAGAGAGAGCAAAGCACATGCAGCGATTACTTCTTGAGTCTGAGGCAGATGCAAACCAAACAAAGAAGAAGGTGAAGAAAATAACTGCAGATAGATCTTCTTTTGAGTTCTCCGAAGATGAAGATGAGGTTGAAGATGACAGTGAGGAGGAAGACATGTCAGTTAAAAGCAATCCTCGGAAGAGGAAAGGTGAAAAATTTGTCCGTGATAAGTCTTCAAGGACCAGCAATTCCTCAAATAATAGCAATACCATTCAGGAAATGCTGAAGGAGTTTTTCCAGCAACAGCAGGAAATGGAGGTGAAGTGGATGGAAATGATGGAAAGGAGAGCTCTTGAGCGGCAGTTGCTTGAACAAGAATGGCGACAGTCTTTAGAGAAGCTTGAGAGGAAAAGGTTAATGACTGAGCTGGCTTGGAGGGAGAGTGAAGAACAGAGGAGGATGCGAGAGGAGAGCAGAGCTGAGAGAAGAGATGCCCTGTTGACGACTCTTTTAAACAAACTCATTCATGAGAATAGAATCTAATCTGGATAGGTGAAAATGTGTTCTTGTTTCAACAATTCATAGCTTCTGGCGTAGAGGAGGTTTGATTGTGGATTTGAAAAATGTCAATGCTAAAACTTTCAAGATAAGTTGCAGGAGAATTTTTAGTCTGCAAAATTCCTATTTATTTTCTTATACACAGAGGCTCGTCCTTCCCCCACTCCCCGCCCCGTTCTTTTTTTTTTTTTTATCCTTTATCTCCAATGTAATGAGATCAGTTTTTTTATATAGAAAGTAAAAACCTTTAAGGGTATGAAGGTGGAGATACTGCATATCATTTTTGCTCCTTTAGGTATAAGTTTAAAGGACATTCCAGCACGCATGTTCCAGGACGGGAAGGGCTGGTACTGGTTGATACATTACTTGCTCATCTTTTACAAGATTAAGTGCAAGAGAGTCCAGAATTGAAATCTAGGGCAGAAGCAGCGAGTTCCTGTCGCAGCACACAATTACTGAATCAAAACCTCTCTAAGTGGCGCCGCCAACAGAGTGTTGCTCCAACACCTACACTGTCACCATGGTAACTCTTCTTCCTTGACCTTTGTTTTTTTTCCCCCTAGATAACACTCGAAAATTCCTTAAAAAACAATTTGATCTTGTAGATTCATTCCTGTATGTACTACCTTCTGTACTTAATCTTTTTTGTTTGCTTGGGAGTGATAGGTGGCTCGTGTATCAGCTTTTTTGGTGAGTCTGGCGTAGGGAAACCTGAAGCTCAAGTATCTAAAGGTAAATTTCTCTTATTTCTTCATTTAATAGTCACATATATGTTTTATTATGCATCTACGTTTTTGTCTGCTTAAATTAACTTATAGATGCTCGTCACAATCTGAACTGAACTGGAATTAAACGTCTGTGGATGATGATGTTTATTTTCATGACTTTGGAGAGGGAAGCTGGGTGTTCTCTTTGCCGTTTATTTTCTTAATTTGGTCTACTCTGTTGCTTTCATAGAGTAATTGTTTATTACAGTAATGGACCTAATGGTGACAAAAATTATTGCTTAGGTATAATTTATAGGCTTTGTGCTTCTAAGATGGATTTTTTTGTTGTTATGCAGGTTGCTAGAAAGTGTGGGTTTTTCAAGATTGTTGTGAGCATCTCTATGGATTTTTTATTGTTTTGTAGGGAAGGAGAGCGGATAAGCTTGCGGGGGAATTGATAGAGAATCGCGGCTTAACTTATGTTATCGTTTAGAGGATTAGAGATCATTTTTACTCAAGAAATTGTGAAATTCGCTTGAGATAGCTAGCTTGAAGCGGCAATCAATTGGCAATAAGGAGGAGTATAGATATACCCTAGCTTTTGTGTTGATTGGGATCTTACTCCCTAGTGCTTTTCTTCAATGGACATTATGCATTTGTTTTTTGTTTTTTTGGTTATGGTAATCTCTCTCTCTCTCTCTCTCTCATGAATAACCGTTCTCCTTTTAGATTTTTTTGTTCAACAATTGAAATCTTGTGTGTCCAGCTTACTTTTGATTGATTTGAAGATCGTTTTTCTAATTTAGGGTAGCTAAATCACATTTGAAATGGATGTGTGCGGACCAATCGACTGTAATCACAACATGCGTGTCTTGGTCCTTGTTTGTTTTGTTTAACATTGTTGATCCATTGATATTGCATTTTCTGTTGGCTTGTTCAACTTGTTTTGTTGACACTCAGTTGCAAAACACTCTGGCCTTATCATATTATATAGCTTATAATACCTATAGAAAGCTATTTAAGTTTGATAGTACTATGTAGTCGATAATTTGTCTGTCTCCTTGTCAATCACACTGTGTTTGCATCTCTGCATTGTTTTGTTCTCCCAATAAGGGAGCTGTGAAGTCATCGGAGATTGAGGTAAGGGGTGGATTATTGAATGTGTAACTTCAGATCATTGAGAACTTCTATGTTGGCTTCTTAGAGCCGGACCTGATGTCCTTTCTTTTGTCCTAATTATGTCCTCTATTTTGTCCTAGTACAATCTCATTTGCAAGAGCAATTTTGTATTGCATGTTTGAATCGGCAGAAAATGAGTAGGTGAGTAATGAACCAGTCTGGGTTTTGGCTTTACATGCTTGGGTCAAGTTCACTTCGAAAATTTTCTCCATTTTGCCAGGCATGCTCCTGGATTTCTTTATTAAGAACAGTTCAATTTGGTTGCTATAATTTCTTTGCTTTTAGCTCTATTCTTTAGAATTTTGTTTTACATCACATCAAACGTTTTTCTTTTACATGTCTGAGCTAATTGTGAATTTTGGATCTTACTTTAAACTTGAACTTAATTTGGAATATATAAAACTATCAGATTCCAGGTTCCAAATCATACTTCTCAAGTGGCTTTGGTTTCTTTGAGTGTGCAATTGACTTTATATAGATGGTAAAAGTAGGAAAACTTGTGAGCCAATAGCTCTTTCTTCGAAGTCAAGTGGAGAGCTTTGTTAGTTACTAGTAATTGTTGTAGATTTTCGAATTTTCTCTGGATTAAAAATAGCAAAACGTTTACTTGCTGCGTAGTAGAAACTGCCCGTAAGTTGCGCTCTGTTTGCATGATTAGTCAGGTTAATTGAATTTCATTTTTGGTCATGTTAATTATTGTATGAATATGCAAAGCAAGCCAAGTGGTTGAGTTGTTTCAACCACTTTGCCTTAGGAGATTCTTGTGAGGATGGCAAGGTTAGAGGATTGTTGGGAAGTTGCTGAGACTCACTGCAGCTGCTTCTTTCCTGAATACTCCTTCCGTCTGGTTCTTTGGCCAATATTTTATGCCATGCTTTCGTACTAGTTCAGTGGAAAGCTTGAACATGCGGCTCATATCATCCGTCTAATTCTCATTGGTGACAATGTTTGTCTTTAAGCTGTGGGATTACAGTCGGTTATAAAATATTATGATTTGAGTTCACTATTGAAGTTTGTATTCAACATCAGAGGTTTGTTCTAATGAAAGAATGTTTGTTTACTTTTAAAATCTGTATTTTAATTGAAACCATGCTCTCGACCGACGACTACGACAACCAAACGCCGCCGGAGAATTATCTCCTCAAAGGAGAACCACCTGATATTCAGGATGACAGAAATCAAACAAAGCCTAGACAAGCACCAGGCACGGAAACTGCTATGGAAACAAAAGCAGTGAGTAGTAAGCCTTTGATAGCCATGTCCTTCGAAGAGAAACTACTTGGTAGTCTTGAGGAGGAGGAAGTTTCTCTAGATGAAAACATGGATATCGATCTTGAGGAAGACGATATTATGATCAACAAGGAAGGAACGATACCTTCAATAAGATTCTCTGATAAAGTATTGAATGCATTGAGCGCTTCCCTTAAACAAACAGTTGTAGTACGACTCTAGGCTGGAGGTTTGGGCTACAAAGGACTGCAATCTGCGATCATAAGTTTATGGAAGGTGTTTCGAAATTATAGGTTTGGAAAATCAATATTTCTTGGTGAAACTCACACGTGAATCTGATTACATCAGAGCCTTATTGGAAGGACCATGGATGACAAGAGGTACGTATTTGACGGCCCAACCTTGGTCGCAGTCCTTCTTGTCGAGGTCGGTGAAACTTACGGCATTGGCAGCATGGGTAATATTTCCAGGTTTGCCATTTCAATACTATAACAAAAGCATCATACGAGCTATAGGAAATGTGTTGGGAAAAGTTCTCCGGATTGATTATCACACAGAAATTGGAGGAAGCGGGACATTTGCTTGAATGGCAATTGAAATAGATTTAGCTAAACCAATTATTTATACTATCATGATTGATGACCATATATATGGACTGATAACCGATTAGACGCTTGTGAAAAGTTCTTTTTTTGTTGGTAAATCAAGTTAATTTCCATTATATGAAAGAATGTATATACAAAAGATAGCCACAATGGAAACAATCTTTGTCTGGTTCCTTATCAAGCTTTGACTCACATCTGAACAGAGAAATAATGAGATTGGACTTCGATCGAATCCGTGACTTGTATAATAACAAGACAAAGAATACAACTCTATACAAATTGTACATCATAAGAACAAAAATACAAAGTCAAAAACTAATTCAATCCGGTTGGAATTTTCAAAGCAACAGATTCCACCACTTTACTAAGCATTCTGCTTCCTGATGGCATTCTTTGATGGAAAATACATTTATTTCGCTCATATCATATCCAGTATACTGCAGACGCAAAGATAACTCATTGTAGCCTGCTGAGTTGAGATTTGCCACCTATTTTTCTGGAAAAATAATAATTTCTCTTCGTCATGGCAATATTCAACGTGTGCACCTGCATTTTATTAATAACTCTGTCCAAATAGCAGAAGTAAAGTTGCATTCAAAGTATAAGTGATTAATAGTTTCAGGCACGAAGTTGCAAAGGACACAGGTATCAGTAGTAATACACCCTTATATAAATAATCTTGTTTTCACAACAAGCTTATCTTGTATAGCTAACCAAGTCTCAAAACTATGTATAGGAATATTAGCAAGACCCCTTACTAGCTTATGCCAGGAGACAACATGCTTTTAGGCCTTAGCTCCTGCAAGGCACTATTAATAGTGTAAACACCAGTAGCAATGAGCTTCCATTTCACCATATCAGGTCTGCTTGCATCAAGATTTGACATGGAAATCACATGCCATACAAAGACAGTATCCTCATCAATGGGATCTGGTAAATTCCAGTGATTGTGCCACCATATATCAGCGATTTTTACTTCCCTTGAAATATTATAATCCCTAATATGAATAGTTGGAAAAGTATCATGAACAGACTTGCCATTAAAGCCAAAAAAAAATAAATAATAAAATCTCTTTAGTCCAACACATGCATTTATATTCACATCTTTTTTTTCCCTCCGTCTTCATATTTAAATTTTATTTGGCCTAATTCAAAAATAAAAAATTTGAAGCTATTGAATGTGCTAATATTGCTTAAAATAATTCAACATATCAAGAAAAAAAAGTTATAATTCAATTATATACCTAACAATTATGACAAAAATAATCTATAATATCAATTAACAAATTTGTTACCTGTTGACATTAAAAACAAAATTTCAACTTTTTGTTTGTTAAACTTGAATTTTGACCCAAAAAAAAAAAGAAAAGTGTTTTCAAGTAATTATTTACTAATTTATCATTTTTTTGGCACTTCTCCTCACCAAATCCATATGACTCACTTGGCCATTTTCCTTTTTATCACCCACATGTTGCTTTTTCCTATACCAACATAAACATATCAATATACCAATAAAAAACCAAAGGTAACAAAAATGCAAAACTGAGACTAAACCAAAAGTAAGCAAAAATGAAAAACTAATAGTAACCAAATAAAAACTAAAAGTAAAAGAAAATGCAAAACTGAAAGTTAACAAAAATACAAAACCAAGCAAAGCAAATTAAGAGTTTTAACTGATGTAGTAACCAACCAAATATATACATCTGATGCATATTTGATGTGATTGAATGTATGATTTATTTGTATCCCACTCAAACCAAGAAACCTTATCCCTACAAATAGTAAGTCAAAAAATGTTGGAATTCGTGGCTACTTTATGACATTCATAAGCATACAATGCAGCGGAAATAACAAAACATTTTAAGCCTATAATTCCACCAATGATCCATGCACATTAACATATATGATTAGTAATGGTTTTACCTTAGATCCAAAGCTCTTATGTTCGATCAGATGGCATGTTAGTGTGGATTTTAGTAAAACTCGGACCACCCTTTGGTCATGTTGTCTTTACTCGAACGTATCTAGAGATATCCACATAAACGAACTTACTTTGGGTCGGTGGAGTGTACTAGCACCCTTTTAGAATCTTTATTCTAAAACTCACAAAATAATTTTCTGTCTTTGTAAGTGGCACTCACAAATTCGGCTTTGTCTTTGCCATTGAATGAATTCGGCCTAGCCTCTCCTATTTACAGGCACATAGAAAACCCTAAATAGGTGCACTAGGGTTAGCCTTTTTTGTCCCACAAGAATAAGTACGTCCTAATTAATTATGTGCACTAATTAGGGCTCCTAAAAAAGAAGAGTGTGTTGAATTTCCTATCTTTGTCACACAAGAATTGAGACTCCTAAAAAATAGGAAAGGTGTGTATTCCAAATTTTTAAAGGATTTATTAATGTTATTGGCTTTTAATTATATGATACACTATCATTAAATAAATCACTCCCTTATCAAAATATATGGGCCAAATTTATTATGTCATACATAATAACATGTCCACAAAATATTTAACTTAATAAGATGTAATTTATAAAAGTTCATTACATTAATGGATTATATCTTATATCATATTTAAGATATAACTTATATATCCCTATTTGTTTTCGATATACTCGGGTTCATGACTGTTATGTTTTGAATTTAATTATATTAAGTATATGTTTTGGATATGGGATGCCTATGCTAAGGGGTACATAGCATTTGGTATACCAATGAATGTTATACTCAGCTACCAGGGTTGTCGGTAGCCATATTGCCCTGATAAGGCACATGATCTGTTATTGGATTAGTGGTAAAGTCCACAATCATTATTGTGGTGGTAGAGTGGCACAGACCACACCACGATTTGTTTTTGGTCCCTTATCCATAATATATGTTTTTGACTCTGACATTTATGAGATATGTTTTGGCATTGAAAATATTATTATTATTATTATTATTATTATTATTATTATTATTATTATTATTATTATTATTATGCCTACGTGGTGAAACTTTGATTCTAAAATTTCTAGCAAAGCTAGAAATTTTAGAACTCTGATATGAGATTTTTGATAAAAGTTAAAAAGGGTTTTTGACTTTTGGTTTTTGAAATTCGAGTAAAGCTAAAGAGCTTTTGAGGTATTTTTTTTCTATTCTTGGAATCTCTAGTAAACTAAAAGGTTTTCTAAAAAGACTTTACTTCATTTTTGGAATACGCTTGTTGAATAAAGTTTGAAGAAAATCTTAAAGGATTTTGCTTAGTTCCAACAACATTTTTGTGCATGTTGTTTGCTTTAGCTGCGAATTGTTTTCAAAACAGTCTTTGTGAGGTACGTATGAGGCGTTCTGGAGTGTTGTCCCTCACTGGTTTGACCCCTTTTCTTTATTTTGTCTTTGTTATTTTTGTTCCTATTGCAGGTTGAATTTTCACTCAGTGAGACATTGTTGATTTGGCGGTGAGAGCCCTTCTGATCGGGCCCTATTTACGTGGTTTGTTAGATGCTCCACACCGGATGTCTGTGGGTTTAGTTATTGTTTTTGTCATTTCAAATGTTTTTAATTTGAAATATTTTCCGCACTTATTATTGTATATTTTTTGTTTTAATAAATAAGGTTTAAACCTTTATTTGTTTTTAAACGTTTATTTGAATAAATTAATGGGTAGAGTTTCTGCTCTCTGAGGCTTGTGCAGCATGAGATGGGCTCTCATAGACAGTTCACCTCGTACGTAGATCATGGTCCCGGGAATGGGTCGTGACAGTCAATACCATGAGTTTGTTTGAAACCTTTTGCAACAAGTCTTGATTTGAAGATCTCATCGAATTTTATCTTGTAAATCCATTTGCAATCAATGACCTTGGCTCCATCAAATGAATCCACCAAGTTTCAAACTTGGTTGTCATATATAGATTGCATTTCTGAATCCATGGCTTCAAGCCATTTTGCAAAATTTGAATCTACAATCGCCTCTTGGTAGGTTGTAGGCTCGTTGTGGTGTACAAGAACAATTCCTTTATCATTAGTTATGAGAAATTCATATCTCTCAGGCTCGTGACTAATCCTACCAGACCTTCTTGGGCTTTGTGTGATAGATTCAGACTCCACAACTCCTAGTGAGTAGTCTTGAATCTATGTTCCATATTCAGTGGCTATTTGTGGTTCTCTTATTTCCTCTAGGAGTACTTTACTCCCACTGATTCCTTTGGAAATAAATTGATCTTCTAAAAAGACACCAGTTCAAGCAATAAACACTTTGTTCTCAAATTGATTATAGATTAGTATCCCCTTATTTCCTTTGGATACCCCTCAAATATACATTTCTCAGATTTAGGTGCTAAATTTTCTGAAACTTGTCTTTTCACAAAAGTTTTGATCCCCAAATATTTAGAAAAGACATAATGGGATTTTTCCCATTCAATATCTCATATTGTGTCTTTTCAACCGCTTTAGATGAAATTCGGTTAAGTATGAGTGCAGCAGTTTCTAAGGTAAAACCCTAAAACGAGATTGGAATATTCGTTTGACTCATCATAGATCGAACCATATCCAATAGAGTTTGATTTCTCCTTTCAGGCACACTATTCCATTGGGGTGTTCTGGGAGGAGTAAGTTTTCAAACAATCCCACACTCTTTAAGATGATTATCAAATTCTTGGTTTAAATATTCTCCACCACGATCAGATCGAAGTGCTTTGATATTCTTGCCAAGTTGGTTTTGTACTTCACTTTTGAATTCCTTGAACTTTTCAAAGGATTTAGATTTGTGTCTCATAAGATAGACAAATTCATACCTACTGAAATCATCAGTGAAGGTAATGAAGTACAAATAACCTCCTCTAGCACTTGTATTAAAAAGTCTGCATACATCAATATGTATTAGTCCTAATAGATCATTGGCCCTTTCACCTTTGTGTGTAAAAGGACTCTTCGTCATTTTCCCTAACAAACAAGATTCGTATGTATCAAATGATTCAAAATCAAATGAGTCAAGTAATCCATCTTTATGGAGTTTTGAGATGTGTTTCTCACTTACATGGCCCAAACAACAATGCCAGAAGTAGGTTTTGTTTAAATCATTTAATTTTAACATTTTATTATTAATGTTATAGATGTGCTTGCTTTGTTCTAATTTTAAAACATAGAGACCAAATGATAGGGTGACAATACCATAAAACATGTCCCCATGTAGATGGAAAGGTTATTATTCTTAGTAATAAAATGAAATTCATCATTGTCTAAACAAGAAATGAAAATAATGTTCTTACTCATAGTAGGAACATAATAACAATTCAACAATTGGAAAACAAGTCCACTAGGCAAAGTCAAACCATAAGTTCCTACAGCTATTGCAGCAACTCTTATTTCATTTTGCTACTCGTAGGTCCATTTTACTTGTCATCCACGTTCTACTATTTCTCAACCCATTTGAGCTCCATATTCAATATCAAATGTCTATGAGGAGTTAGTAGACATATTGATTTCTATATCAAACATACCTGAAGTAGAAGTCTCATTTCTTCTTTAGCTCTTCCAAGTAGAGTTTGCAATTCTTCCAATGTCTAGTCTCATGGCAATGGAAATAAACTCCTTCTTTTGGTCTGGTTATCTTTGGCTTAGTCTTGGGTTTGGATTTCCTTTCGCCCTTGTAACACACTTTGGTTTAGCCTTGCCTTTGCCCTTTCCCTTTTGAACCACAAGAACATCATTGCTCTTTGGTTGTCAAGAACCTTTCTTGATGGACTTGCTCTTGGAACATTTTCTTCATATGCCTCATTATGTCAATTGACTCCATAGCTTTGAATCAAATTCGTAACCATAGTATCAAGCACGTGACAACCGTTGAGTCATTTTTATGCTTCTCATAAGCATCATTTTGTGCTCGAGGGGCATTAAGTGCGGGTTCATTGGAATTGTTGTATCTAGGACATACCTCTTCCTTTCTTGCTTAAGAGCAAGTCTTAAGTTTCGAGACCAATCAAGGAAGTTTAGTCCCAATTAATTTCTCCTTCTCAAAGATCTATCGCAATGTAAATGTTGATGTGTTGTTGTTTGTTACCATTATATCTACTTAATTGTTGTATCTAGGACATACCTCTTCCTTTTTTGCTTAAGAGCAAGTCTTAAGTTTCGAGACCAATCAAGGAAGTTTAGTCCCAACTAATTTCTCCTTCTCAAAGATCTATCGCAATGTAAATGTTGATGTGTTGTTGTTTGTTACCATTATATCTACTTACTAAATATGCAAAGTTGTAATAAGAGGTCTTTAAAAAACTCCCACTAAATTTAACATCCCTAAAGTTAAAATAAGTTGTTGGTACAAGATTCATATTTCACTCAAAGTTAAGTCAATTGAGCTAGTCCTTAACCTTAGCTATTTAGGTAGAAAACTCTTTTCAATTATATTATATATAACTCTTGTATTTCTAGGGATTTTGACATCTCATGACGTGGCATTTAAATTCCTTTTATGCCCTAGACCCAAAACTATTTTGATAGCCATATTAAGTCAAGCCACAACCAAGATGTAGATAACAGTTATCTACCCATGCCTCACTAAGGTAACCGGGTGCACCCTGCAGAGGCAGAAACTACAACACCGATGAACAAAGCCTAGATAGGTATTGAATATGGAAGGCATTTTCTCAACTTACTATTTGTAGGGATCAGATTGTTTGTGGGACAAAACATACATTCATACATAGCATATATTCATCATATGTATATATGTGTAGCATAATGTAAACGTGTCATGACAAAACCCAAATCTAAGTTGACCTTTTCACAAGCCAATGTGAAAGATCAGGGTTAACCTAGGGTGTTCTTCAATCTTCATT
>CAODLS011192702.1:0-10417 GCA_948243855.1 Flueggea neowawraea
AGTTAATCAACCTAGTCGTTAGGCATTAGCTAACTCGAGAGAGAGGTTAATATACCTTAGGAATTTCCACGGTCCAATTGCCTGAATGGTTTTTTGAATAGCGAGTCTTTATCACTTAACTCGGTCTAGGGGGATTCAGCGTCTAGGTGTCATTTTCCCATCGTTTATTTTGAGATTTTTCTTATTTAGTTTCTTCATTTTATAGATTCAAAATCATTTATTTTTCCAGATAGATAATAGTGGAAGAGTGAGTAGCTAATAATCGTTGTCTCTGTGGGATACGACACTCGGTACTCAAGGGTCCACTTGCTATAGATGATAGGTACACTTGCATTAGTCTTTAGGTGTAAGCCTTCGAGAACACCAATATGAGATATCGATCATAGTACATAGATAAATGTTAGTGAATAGTGTATTTGGATTGATCCATTCATACGAATACTACATGATAGCATATCATAAGTATTTCTCGTGCAACGCTTAGACTCGAACCTTTCGACCTAAAATCTCTATGGATTCTTAGGTGATTTGTCTTATACTTTGACATACGCCTAACGTGGCCGTAACTGGTTGACTAGTATGGGTATTGTTATATATGCCATGAGTCACGCTATGAAACATGAGTGAAGTGAAGGAATTGCCACTCTCGTAAAGAGATAAGATATCACGAGCCACTTGATAAGTGAGACTGAGTAGTGTATGGTCATACCCAAATAGGATGATAAGAATTATCATCTATTTGACTTAGTCAGTAACACTAAGAGATCAAGGAAATGATTTAGCACTAGATAAGGATGACTTTCCATGCCTTATGCTAATCATGATATCGAGAGGCAAGGGACTGTATAAGGTTGTAATAGATCTTGTTAATGCATATTGACATTTGTTCAATTTGGGTAATCATAATGTCTTGCTAGAGACAGCTTATGATTTATGGGCTCTAGGCCCATTGCCAATATTGAACGGATCTACAGGATCACACACAATAAAACCAACTGAAGAAATTAAATGCATCTTTCTAAATTTGCCACTTATTTATGTAGATAAGATAAGTTGGGCCTTATAATTTTTGGGACATGCATTGAGGCCAATTGAATGTCAATTTTGGCCCAATGAATATTGACTAATTAAATTAGTTATTGGAAGAAGAGAAAAATAAGGCCTTGTTTAGTTGGACTTAAACATGGGTTTTATAATGGCTTTGGCTTAACTATGTGATTAGTTTTTAAACCTAAACCATTACATCTTTAAGCCTTATTTAAGAGAGGGTGGCCAGCCCATTTGGATGCATAAGTGGTTGTTACATCTCTCAACTCTCTCATCTTTTTGTCTAGTCGAAATCCTCAAGGTAGAAGGGAAAGGATATTTGATTCCTTCTCCCATCCTTGTGATTAAAGGCTTCCAAGCTTGTTTTGAACAAGAGAACACGTTTTTTTCTTTATTATTGTTCAAAACCGCATTGCTTGGTCAGAAAGGGTAGATTTCTTTGTGCTAGTACACAAGGTTGTTGTTTGTGTGATTTGGTAGAGAGGAGTAGCTATTTCGGCAGTCCTTTTAATGGAATTAACAATGATTAAAGGGATCAAATGCTTGTTCTTTTGATTCGGCTCTTTTGGTGGCACAAATACGGTTCGTTTTTTTCACAACATTAGGTATAATTCTCCACACCAAATTTATGTTTTGTACATGCATGTTCCTTGGATGGTTTATTTCTATTTTGGTTGAATAAATAATCCAAAAGGCTCAAGAGAAACCTAACAATGACGTTCAATTTTAGCATTTTTATTAACGTAGAAAGTAGCACAAGACCATGGGGAACGTGACTTTGAAATGAGGCCTTTGTTTCGAGGTCTTGGATTTCTTTTCTGCAATGTTGTTCGAGATCAAAATTCATTTGGATGGGTCTGGCTTTTGTAGGGATGTCCCTTTCATTGAAACCATTTTTGTAAGGCAGATCAACAATGTGTTGTTTTCTATCCCAAAATGCGTTTGGAAGATCACCACAAATATCGTTTCGATATAAGTTTGGAAATCAAGAATCTTTTGTTTAAATTTTTTGGATAAAAGCTATTGGTATATTTTGAACTAGAAATATTTTCCTAAAGATTTTGTAAATCGATGGTTTTACCTTTGATTAAAACATTTAGTTGATTTTGATACAAAGATTTGGCTTGAAGCAAGTTGAGTTCCCTTATTCTTGGTTGTTCTAAGAAAGGGAAAAGAAGTTTGCTAGAATTGTGTTTGAAAGAAATTCCATGAAGAGTAACATGGTATGGAGTAATGAGATTTATAAAAGGGGTTTCCAATATAACCATGTGGTTGATATCAGAAGTTACGAGAAAAGAAGTTTTGATTAGACAACCATTGTTGAAAATATTCGCATCACATTTGTTTTTTATATGAAGTTTTGAATTGTTTGCAGTAGATAAGCTTTCAAGAGTAGGAGATTGAAATCGTTTTGGAACAATGCCTTCTCTGATGCAATTTAGATCAGCACCAGTATCAAAAAGAGCAACTGCATCAATTTCAAAATCATTTAAAAAAATATTTTGATTTTAATGACGTATTTGCGAGACGTAAGTTCTTTTAAAAGGCATAAGAAATCTGCGGGAATAGGTGGTTGGGAGGTTGATGTTTCTTATTCCGAAGAGCTTTCCTCGCTGTCAGTTTGTAATTTGCCAAAAAAGAGGAGTTAGATGTTGTTCTCACGCTGAGCTTCTTTTTCTTTGAGCTCTTTGAGTTTAGATTTGACCATTTTGATTTCTTTCTGGAGTTCTTGGACAGTCGGAGTAATAGTTTTGGCCTTTTCATGTTTTTTGAGAATGGTTGTGAGGTTATAAGGGTTTTGTTTAGGAGAAGGAATATTGACAAATCTTTTCAAGATATTGTTTTTGTTTAATGGGGTCAGAAATTTGTTGGATAACGTTTAGGGAAAATTTTTGGTCTTTGGTGATGACATTCAACTGGTTTGAAAGGGTTCCAGAATCACTGGAAGAAGTTGTAGATGCAACAAGTTCATCTATCTGGAGTCCTTCATCAAAATCAGATGATGATGGGTTGCTGATTCAAATGAGTTAATGAGAAGAGCCTGGATTTTTTGAATGGCATCTTCTTCAAGTTGTAACTCTTTGATCTATTTTTTAAGGCAAAAGTATATTTGCGTATGGCATTTTCTTCCACATTTGTAACAAGAGATATCCTCTAGGGATTTTTTTTGTATCGGGTTTTGTAACCAGTTTGGATTTTGAGGCTCTTGAATATCTGGGCTTGGGTTTTTGATAGTATTTGTCTTTGCTATATCTAGGTTTTGAAAAATTGTAAGGTTTTTTCTGGGTCTTGGTCTTTTTGGATGGTGGTTTGGTACAATCAATGCAACAATGTTTTGAAGTTTTGAACATACTGCAGAAGGTGCTTAGTTGCGTTTTGATTTTGGACATTTCCTTTTACAATTTTCTGTGAAATTGCAAATCTTGACAGGCCTTTAGGCCTTCTTGTTGAATAAAATTGATCAATTGTCCATATGTGAAATTGGCATAAGGGATTTCATCACCTCATTTCTCACGAATTCATGTTTTGACTTTCTAACTGATCCTAGAAGGAAGACCAGCTATGAACTTTTCTTTCCAAAATGGTTGGTTTGAATTTTCTCTTAACATAACTCTGGTGAGAAATTGGGTTTTGTACCACTGAAATTTGAAAAGTTTTTTGCATTTGAGTTTGGAAAGAAGTTTGGTATTTTTGTCTTTGATATGGGAAGGGTTGCCAACAAATGTAAAGATATTATAAGGATGAGATTTGAAACTGCGTCTGAAATGGGGTTTTGTATTTCGTCAAGAATAGGGAGTCTATCCTCATCAACCTGGATCGAATCAAGGATGTTGGATTGTTCATCAGAGCTAAGATGGAAATCCCACCAACCTTTAAGTTGACCTGAAAATCCTACAATTAGAAATTCAGCAATTGCGCGGTCAGATGTGTCCGTTTGATTTTTGTAGGTGTTTGCTGCCATCGTCATTTATTGGAGAAGGTTGAGAATTTGATATTCAGACATGCCATCGATGTTCCATTCATAAAGAGTGGATGATGGCCAAGATCCAAATCATTGTTTCTAGGGATCATAGCTCTAGAAGTCGATGGATCCCAACGAAGTCGAGAAATTTCTTTCTCAGATTCTGTTTGGGTAAGGTTTGGATTATTTGAAAGAACATTGAAGTTCAGACGATCTGGCATGTCTTGAGCGACAGAATTTGAGGCTAAAGTTTGTGTTTCAGATCTTTGTCTGTTTGGAGGTGCAGATGTTTCTTCTATGAGGTAGCGGTAGGAGGTAGAAGGTTCAAGACGAGCAAGTTGGTCTTGAATAGCCTTAAGAAACTCATTTTTGTCAATTATGAGTTCTTCTTGGGTAGCCTTAGATATTTGGAATGGCTTGAAAATAGAGAGTTTTTTGGTTTCAAGTAGTTTAGAACTAGAATTGGAGGTAGTGTTTGTAGAGGATACAGTGTTGGTCTGGGTTTGTATTTGTTTTTCTATTCGAACAAGATGCTTTCCAATAGTATGAAGATGACAATTTGTAAAATTGTTTTGAGAAATAATATTCTTGATATTAGAAGAATCATTTTGCTTGGTCATTTTGTAAGGCTATAAATCTAAAGGTTTATCCCCCACTTGAATAGCAATATTACAAAAAGGAGGATGACCAGCCTGGATTGTGTTGCCATATGCTGATTCCCAAGTTTTTTGTTTATTACAAATAGTAATTGGGTTAATATTTTTGGAAAACGGGTATGCGATGTTGTTCTGTATTGCATAGAATAATTCAAACCAATCAAAGAAGAGGATTTGAATCTTCTGCTTAGAAACAAAGTCATAAAATTTTGTTTTAAAAATGTTTAAAAAACCATGTTCTTTTTGCATCATTCTAGGAGCACAAAAATCATTCTTGAAAAACTCTTTATTAATTTGAAAATCCTTTTCAAGAACATTTAACTCATTTGCAATATTCTCCATTATAGAGGAACATGTGGGTGATGTGGGTGGACAATTGTATTGGAATTGTTCTTAGTTTTCGGGTGTAGTTGTATTCTGGAAGTATAATAAGCTATTTGAAAACTTGTAGAAGGAATATCTAAAGTTGAAGATCTTGGTTTTGTATAGGGAGCATGAATCACTGAAGGAAGTTGAGAAAGTCTCCCTAAGTCTATGGTCGAAGAGGTTGAAGCATCATATGAGGGTTTTGAGCTGATAGAGTGTTGAGAAAAAGATAGTCTAACACTGCCATCGTCAAACTGGGTAATTTCTCTGATTTTGGAATTAGGCAAGGAATGCCTAACTGGTTCAGGAGGAACTGCTATTTACAAAAACCAATCGACTGGTAGTGTAATTTCTTTACATTAAATGGGATGTGGTGTGACTGCATTTGATATGGAAAGTCTGTTTGGAATAAAAGGGTTTCACCTTTTTTGATTTGATGTAAATGTTTAGATCCAAAAGCTGATTCCATCACTTTATAATTAACACGAAAGATTAATGCAATAGGTATAGATCCTTCAAGCATTTTGTAATTATGGGTTTTGATTTGTAAAACTAAAGTCTTCAAAATATTTGAATCATTTAAAGAAACGGTCAGATTTGGATAATAATCAAATGAAATTGGACCATTAAAAAGACTAGATTCTACAGAACTAAGAAGGGAATCTTCAAAATTGATGAATCTTGCATCTCTTAAAACAACTAGAATATAAGTGTTTAATCCTTCTTTTGTAAGAGGTTTGAAACCGACCTGAATAAGACCAATATGAATGTATTTGAAGTTTTTCTTTATGCTTTTGAATGGATTCTTTTGAAAGTAAAGAAATAGTTTCGTAAGGTTTTGAAATTTGTATATCATGTTCTTCAGTTTTGATGGAGTAATTTTTTTTAAAAAAGATTATATTTGGATGTTTTGTAGATCTAATCTCATGGATCTTTGGAATGTGCCAATCATCAATAGATTTTTGGAAATTTTCTATGACATACTCTTCACTGTTAACAATCTTCTTTAAACTTGAAGAAGTGGTAGAAGAGTTGGACAAGAAAGTGGATCTACAAAATAGATCCATTAAACAAAGTTTGCCTCTCAGGGTCTTACTACCAACTAGTGTCTTTCACTCTAAAGGACTCAAAAAAATTTAATCTCTCTACTTAATATGAATCTACTCCCTTCCCTTGGCTCTGATACCAGGGATCCTCAGGATCAAAGGAGGAAATTAAGAATGAAAGTAAGCAAAGAAGATTTTTAGAAATGTAAAGATGATGCAGCAGTTCAAGAGTGTATATATATATATATATAGTGACTGCTACAGTATTGCTACAGTGGTCGTTTTTACTGCTATAGTGATTTTGATTTGTTTTCTTGCTGATCGCGATGGTAATTTTACTAACCGATACTGTGTTTTGTCAGGAATCTCTATTGCCTTCATCGTTTGATTTGAATATTATAGAGATTATTGTCCTGTAAACATTATTGGTGTAGAGAATAAATACTCTTATGTTTTTTGGCAAAGTACTAGTCATCAACGGGTTTGATAACTCTTTACCATCTATCGTTTGAGGTGGAGTAGGTCCAAACTTTTAGTTTTGGACTACCCTTTTGTGCTTTTTGGAAAAGCACCAGCCATCAACGAGTTTGATAACTCTTTACCACCTACCATTTGAGGTGAAGTAGGTCCAAATTAAGGCCTTGGGATGCCCTTTGATTTTGTTCCTGCAAGTTTGAAAGGGTTAGTAAAAAATTGTTTCCTAACTTTTGCTTAAGTAGAAAATCTACTTTGCGGGAATTGGTTATTTTTGTACAATTTTGTTGCTACGGAGGAGGCAAGATGCCGTAGCAATCATCTTCATTATTGTCACCTAAATCAGCTGCTGTTAAGGAACTGGAAGCCAATTCTGTGGCCTTAGACCTTGTTTGTAGTAATTGCGCCATAGCGGACCAATATTCTTCCTCTGTTTTGGCTCCTGCGAGTAAGGCTTTGGTATTTATTTTTGTGCCAGGAAGATTGGATTTGGAGATCTTGCTTGAATTTGCTTTGTTGGTATAGCCTTTTGGGGTTGGATCCAGTCATGAACTACTTGTTTGGAGATTTTGTTCATGGCTTGGAATTTGTTCCACCATTTGAATTTGAAGTTACGAACTAATGTGTTTAGTCCGTCATGGATAATGATATCAACATCCCAGATGAAGACCCAATGGACAAAGAATCTGGTACTAAATAGAAAATTGGTGGTAAAAATTTCTCTTTGTGTGAAGGAGAAAAGTTTTGTTGGAAAATTTGTAAGGATTCTTTGACTTGGTTTGGCAAGATTCCATCTATGATACCGAAATTTTTCCATCAATGAATGAACCACAAAGGGATGTCAAAGGTTTCAAAATTTTTGAAGTATAATAACCAAGAATGGCTATGATTTGGATTTTGTAGATATAGTGCATTAACCATGCTTGTTGTTAAACCCAATAATTGAAAGTAGGACAATGTGAGATCCTGTTTTAGAATGAAATAGGTAATTTTTGAGGTTTATGGAGGTCTTGGCCCCAATCAGAAGTTGTGAGGATTTTGTGAATTTGGAATGTTGAATAGGTAGGATTGACATGTTTAGCACTGAGGTAATGGTGTTTAAAGGTGACAGATCCCGTTGCTTCTAGGATGATCATATAATAAGAATGGGTTTTGGAAAGATCTCATGGTTTGAAAGTCCATCTAGAGAACATTTTGTTTAGGGTGGTCATGGGGTTTGTGAAAAGAAAACCATCTTCAACAACGTTGATAATTTGGTAATGTGTTTTGATGAAGCATTCAGTATAAGTTTTGGACTAAGAACAGATGGTTTGGGTGTTCGAAAAATTGGAGTTTGATTTGGAGATTTCTTTTCAAGAAAGTTTTTTTGCGAGGGACGAAGGTCCTTTCTCATTTTTTGAAAAAGTTTGAGAATTTTTACCTGAAGGAGCCTATTGGCTCTGTGTCAGATTTTGTAGTGTTAAAAGCACTTCTGTTGATTGAGACAGAGTCTTAACTAGTTATTGGAGTTGTGGTTGTTTTGGTGTTTGGAATGAGGTTTTTTTTTAGACTTATTTGCTGCTACTAGATGCATCTTCTTCAGTAACAACATCAAACCACGATTTGATTTGCTTCGAAATAATTGATGATTTGGAGGTTGTTTTGGATTATTTGGTTTGGACTTCCTTATCTTTCTTCTTTGGTGGCATCGTGAGTCCCGCATTGTAAGAATTCAAGAGTGAGAAAATCTGGAATTGAGTTGGATTCTTCTTTGATATATTCAATATCAAAGTTAAAAATAGATAATAATGCCTGCCATCGAGCAAAAATTTGTTTGGATGCAACGTTTTGAACATCTTTTTGTAAAACCTCTTTGGCAAATTTACAATCATTTATTAGTAAAAAATTTTGATTAAGCAAATCACTTTGGAATTTTTGAATGCATTTGACAATAGAAAGAATTTCTTTTTTTTATTATGGAATATTTTTGTCCAGTATTAGTCCAATGTCCTGAAGTAAATTGAACAATTTTTTCTTTTTCATTATGGACTTGCTTGAGGATACCACCGTAGCCTAATTTTGAAGCATCGATTTCAACAATCTTGTGAAGGCTAGGATTTGCTAGGTGCAAGCAAGGAATTTCAGCAATTTGAGATTTAATCAACTGAACCAATTTTGTATGTTCTTTGGTCCATGGAATAGGATTTTTCTTGAGACTATCGTGGAGGAGTTGGAATATCCTATTCAAATTTGTACAAAAATCTAGAACATAATTTAAGCTTCCTAAACATCTTTGTAGTTGGGTTTTGCCAAGAATTTTGTCAGGAAATTTTGATGCAAATGTCAGTAATCGTTCAATAGGGGTAATGGTTCCTTGATGTATATAATGCCCCAGAAAGCGAACTTTTTTTGGAATAAAGAGGTTTTGGATTTTAAGACAACTAATCCATTCTTCTTGACAATGGAATAGAATGTTCGAAGATGTTTGAAATGTTGATCAATGGATTGAGAAAGAATAAGAACATCATCAATGTAAACGATGCAGAAATGGGAATAAGGGTTGATAATGTCATTCATGATCCTTTGGAATTCAGAAGGAGCATTTTTTAAACCAAAAGGCATAACATTCCACTCGTATTGCCCAAAAGGTACTGTAAAAGCGATTTTGTATCTATCTTTTGGAGCAATTTGAATTTGCCAAAATCCAGATTTCATGTCAAATTTGGAGAAAATAGAGGCAGAATCAAGTTTTTGTAATAAATATTTTTTGTTAGGGATTGGATATCGAATCCATTTCAGACCATAGAGATCGAGATTCAGAAATGAGGCCTTTGGTCTCGAGCTCTTGAATTTCTTTTCTGCAATGTTGTTCGAGTTTAACATTCATTTGAATTGGCTTTGCTTTTGCAGGAATATTACGTTCACTGAAGCCATTTTCATAGGGTAAATCTACAATATGTTGTTTTCTATTCCAAAAGGTGTTTAATGGTCAGCACAAACATCTTTTTTTATTTGGGCTTGGAAATCAGAAATCTTTTGCTGGATTTCTTTAGTTAATAGCTATTGGGATATTTTCTCATAAGAAATATTTTGTTTGAGATTTTGCAAATCGGTCAATGTACCTTTGATCAAAACATGCAGTTGATTTTTGTAAATAGAATTTGCTTGGAGCAAGTTGATTTCCCTTTTCCTTAGTTGTTCGAGAAATGGGAAAAGGAGTTTGTTGGAATTATGCTTAAACAAAATTCCATTATGGTCAACTTGATAAGGAGTAATGAGATTAGTGAAAGGGGTTCCTAATATAACCACATGCTTTATATCGGAAGTTATCAAGAAAGAGGTTTTGATTAAACATCCATTGTTGAAAATATTAGCATCACATCGATTTTTATGTGAAGTTTTGAATTTTTTGCAGCAGATAAACTTTCTGAGGTTAGAGATTGAAAATGTTTTGGAACAATTCCTTCTTTGATACAATTTAAATCTGCACTTGTATCAAAGAGAGCAACTGCACTAATATCAAAATCATCGGAAAAACATAATTTAATTTTAATAATATATTTGTGTGATGTAATTTCTTTTAAAAGACACAAGAAATCTTCAGGAACAGATTTTTGCGAGGTCAATGCTTCATGTTCTGAAGAATTTTGTTCGTTGTCTGTTTGGGATGTTTTGTATATAAGACGTTGAATATTATCCTCATGTTGTCCTTGTTTTTCTTTGAGCTGTTTGAACTCAGTCTTGACATTTTTTATTTCTTTTTGAAGATCTTGGACGGATGGAGTCATGGTTTTGAATTTTTCATGTTTTTTGAGGATGGTAGTAAGGTTGTAAGGATTTGGTTTTGTGGTAGGAAGAATAGGTGAGGTAGTTTGAGGTTTTGCTTT
>CAODLS011192786.1:0-10041 GCA_948243855.1 Flueggea neowawraea
TTAGTAACTCTAGAAAGAAAAAAAAAAGGAGCTTCAAAGAAGTATAGATAGAGTTCTTTACACAACAACTTTGAATGACGTCAAAAATTTTGGTACAATTTTAGAATTTTTCAGCAAGTAAATGTGTCATACTTCAAAAAAAGAACTGAAAATTTCTGATAGAATTCTTTTTGAATTTATAATGAGTTTAGATATTTAATTGATTAACGTCAGACTGCCCTCACTAAGACTTGTGGGGCGCCTAATCATAAAGCATTCAAGCGAACTAAGCTAATGCAGTACAAAATTTTTAATAGAACTATGTTCATCTCTAAAGTAGCACTACAATGAAAATTCTTAAAATAAATTTTTATTGATGACTTATTTAGTAAATTAAGTAATTGATACTCAAATTAAGTAACTCTAACAATAATTAAGTAACAATCATTATTACTTAATTTATTACAAAATTAAGTAATCAATTAAAATTAAATAATAAATTAAAATTAAATAACCAATAACGAAATTAAATAATAATATTCAAAATTAAGTACTTTTAAAGATATAATTAAATAATTACCTCAAAATTAAATAACTGAAACTAAAATTAAATAATTCAAATATTCAATAAAAAATTTTCTAAAAATTTTCATTGTAATATCAACCTATCTCTAATGGTAAAAGATGCAAAATCCCGCAAGCACTATAGCAACAGGGCACGAACCCCTCACTCTATACACAGGACAATCCGGACAAAAGGCTCGATGGCACTACCCCAACCCAACCCTGTCGTGTGGCGAACACATGAACGTGCAGATAACATATACAAGCCCCCACCTCATCCACACAACTAATCCATTTAGGCATTAGATGGAAACTGGGAAAATCACACTTTTATTAGAAAAAAAATTGTTTTTGACAAATATTATCTAAAATTTTAATTTTCAAAAATATTGAAAAAAATAAATTGAATTTAACAAATGTCATATTCGTGAGAAATTACAATATTTTCGAGAGAAATTGATTTTTTTCTTTAAAAAATGAATTTTAACAAAAAATATATATGATTTTACAAAGGTCTTCAAAAGTTCTTCAGAAGAGATTTTTTAATTTTTTTATAATAAATTTGATTTAATCTACGATTTTTCTCCAAAGATCTCCAAAAAAAAGTTTAAAAAGTTTTTATAAGAAATTTGATTTAATTATATTTTTGTTTACATAATATTTACAAATTTTAATTTAATTTAATGATAATTAATTTGCAATGCAAAAAAATATAAAAGTTTTCAAAATGTACAATGGTCTTCGAAGGTATTCAAAGGTCTTTGATGGTCTTAAAAAGGTGTTCAGAGGTCTTCAAATGAGGTCTTTAGAGGTCTTCAAATGAGGTTTTCAAAAGTTCTTCGAATGTCTTTAAATGAGGTCTTCAAGAGTCTTCAAATGGTCTTCAGAAGTCTTTGAAAGGTCTTCTAGAAGTCTTCGTGAGGTCTTTATAGGTCTTTGAATGTCTAAATAAGCTATACACAAGTAATCTCCGCCACCACCAACACTAAAAATAGACCTCGCCGCCGTCGAAGCTAAAAACAGTGCAATCAATTTTTTAAAAAACACAAACTCCCATTGCATAAGAATTGCAAATATCATGCCTGAAATCTACACCAAAACAACTTGCCAATAACAGCAAAAAATCAAAAACAAAACAAAAATTGTAGTGCCTAGGGCTTCCAACTCAACAAAACCAATAGGAAAAACAAATTTCCACCACCAACAATATCAGATCGATCTCCACCACCATTAAAACTAAAAAACTCAACAAAATACACAAAAACATAATGCATGCCACCCAATCAAACCCTAGATCTATGTTCATCAACATACATTGCCGCCCCTCTCCAACCGTAGCATCTCCCAACAAATCTGCACCAAAACAAGTTAGGGTTTCTTCAACAAAACAAATATGCACAATGACTTCTGCCGCCATCTCCATCTTCGCTGAAGACTTTCTTCACCGTAAGCAATGTCGTTCTCTTCTCCTTCTTCTTTGAGCACAAGCGGCGACATGTTCTTCTTTGCCATGACAGAAGAGGAGAGAGAGTGAGAAAAGAGGAAAGCAAAGGAGAGAGAGAATAACAAAGAAGAAAGTGAAGCCGAGACAAAGAGCAAGCAACGATCTTCGACAATAAGAAAGAACTGAGAAGAAAGAGCAACGACAGAAGAAGAGAGAGTGACGAGGAGAGCAGAGGAGAGAGAGAGGAACATAGAAGAGAGAGCGAGAGTGTGATGAGGAGAGGAGAAGGGAGGGAGGGAGAGAGAGAGAGATGGAGGACAAAAGGAACATGAGAAGCGAACGGTGCGAACAATTTTTTGCGAGATTTTCTATTAAATACCAATAAAAAATGACATTTTGGCAATTGACATTCAGAAAAGTGGCATTCCTCAAGATTCAATGTTTGAAGTTTCTATTTGAAGAATTATAGAACATGTATTTCTATGTTAGCAAATCTACGGTTTAATTATGATAGCCAGCATAATTAACTCATGGAAACTCCTGTGAGCAGGATGGAGCAACTAAGGGATAAGGGGATTCTAGAGCATCCCCTTCCGCCTGAGAAGGCCATAGGAGTCGCCCTCCGGCGGGGCTCCGTCCCGTTTGCACAAATGAACCCAGCACCTGCTGGGTTCATCAATGGCAACTGAAGACAGAATAGGGAAGGTTGTCCTGTCTTCTTTTTTTTAATCCTAGGACGAAACGAGGTAGGGTTTTAATTTTTTTTTTGAAGTATGGGGCGAAACGTCCACACTTCAAAAAAAAAAAAACTAACCAGGGCGTTGTTTTACCCTAGTCAATTAAATAAACAACCACAGATCATCTTCATCTCCTCCAAATCTTCTCTTCACTCTCATTTTCTCTTCTCTTCTTGCCTAAACGACGTCGATCCTCCACCACCGCAATTTTGGCTAAGTAAAATTAACACCCCTTTTCCCAAAATCTTGGGTCCGTCCCTGCCTGTGAGTACCCAAGGCCTCTCTAACTCGTGCTCTTTGCAGGTCCATCGCTTGAGACTTACCATAAGTAGCAAAATCCAATTCTTCAATTTAACTTTGTTGTATTTCCCATAGGCCTGGGAATCTAGGAAATGTTTGATCCATTTTGACTAGTAAAGTAAAAAACAGAAGTCCACAAGTGGAAAGACAGACAGACAGATAGCAAACGTAGTTTCTGGGGCCATCGATTTCGCAAGTACAAATCAGGCAAAGAGACTTTGCCTGGTGTGACCATCGTATAAAAGGATTCAATTAGTTGATGTGATATAAATGTCGTAGTTGGCCCACAATGCACAAAACACACAACAAAATGGACATGCCAGTCAAGTGATTCAATTGGAGACACCCACGAGGCACCTCATTTCATCTTCTTCTCCAATGTTGTAGACTTGTAGAAAGTAGTAAAAAATGTGTTGATTTACACGGGTAACGACTGTCGTATCATCAAGTGCTTCCTAGAAATTTCAGGGGAGGTCACTTCACTTGTTTCAGCATGGAGTTTCTAATTTTGTGAAGTACCTACTAAAATTTGTATGACAAATTGTTGAGTATTTATGTTTAAGTGTTTATACTATTCATATGTCTTATATACCGGAAGGATCTACTTACACCTAGTGTAAGCCGATTCTTCCCAAAGTTATAAAAAAGTAATTAAATGAGATAGATTTGGTAGATTTGATAATTTTAGAAATTTGTTTAAAGTAGATTGTATAGTAAAAAACAATAGAGAGAGTATATGTTTTTTTAAAAATTGATTACATTACTTCAAACAAATAACCGTTGTATTATATTGAGAATTTATGTTTATGTGTCCTAGTCGTGTTAAATTTATTTTTATTTTTAAATGGGAAGTATTTGTGACAAATTGAGAGAGACAAATCAGTATTGGTGACACTAAAATGTAAGGTCACCATGGGAAGCAAGAAACTAAAATCCAAAGTTACAGTCCCACACTTATAATTGTCCCCGACACTAATTAAGACGACCATTTTGTGGATGTGATGGCGAAATTAGACCCCTCTTCTACTCCACGCTTTTCATGCCACCAAATTGCTTGTCTTAATCAACAAGTCAATTGTCACCGGCTTATCTAAACCTACATGTCTCTTCCTTCTAATTTAATGCCTTTCCTCTTCCATCCCAACTGCTTGCCCTTAATTTCTTCCTTTTTATTTTCTTGGTTTGTTTAATTGAGTACTAATTAATTATATATTAGGTGACCACGAAATAATCATTCTCATAACTTTATGCTCGTTTCACAATATTTTCTATATTTAGCATGTAGTTTTTGCGCTCATTTGACAGCGTAATATGATGATGATGTAAACTTTATGTTTTATATAAGAATAAATGTATACTGATTTTATCTTTTTTTTCAAAAATTATGTAAATGAAAGATAATAATAAATGATGACGGCATATGACAAAATATTTCAAAAAAAAACTCTCATGTATATGATATTTCTTGATGATGCCCATAAATAGCGGCAGATTTTATGGAAATACGTGATAATATGCAGAGAAATGAAAGATGTTTGTGAATATTGATGATTCCTTTGCATGCATGCTCGTGTGGCTTGGAACTGTTGTGTTTGTGCTTTTAGTTCAGGCACAACCACACAACAAAGCTCCTTCATGGCACAACTGTTGTCTTATCAATTCTGGATCAGTCGGATTCAGATACCATAATCTCGCAAATGCTGTGTCTCCAATTCTACGTTTCTTTTGTTTCCTTACAAAACCAAATTCCAACAAAGCCTTCAGCCCAAACTCATGTCACGTCTTTTTCTCGTGTGGCGGATCCTAATTAAATTGGAGCCACACAAAAGAATGAGTAGTTTATTTGCTTCGGTTGAGAATTCAAGTCTCGATTCTTTAGTATCGAAGACGAATTCAACATAAATGAACTACAAACTAGCCACCTTATTCATCATTTTCATGCAAATACAGAACCATCTGACGTCCCTATAATGTTAACTTTGCTGGTTTCACCCCTTCTCTGTATAAAGTTCTTTCAGAGTCCCCCAGTTTCAAAATCTGTCTTAATTTCAATAAGATTATGTAGTGAGATTTATTCCAGTAGAATATATACAAATTAAGAAACATATAAGAAGAGTTCTAAACTTGAGGCCAAAAAGAAAAGAGGAAGAATTCTACACCCATTTATGATTTTTTTTTCTCCTTTCTGGCTACTTTTCTAGCCTCCATTATTATAATATAAGAAAAAGAACACATATCAGTATTATAAATTATGGGAAATAATGCGAATTATAAAAAGAAATAAATTATATATTAACAAACAACAACGATAATTTCTTAAAATACTTGACATGCTTATCAAATCATGTCCTCGAACATCGTCAAAAGAAATTGTCCTCTAGCCAGTGTCGGCCTACTTGAAGGTTAGCCCAAACATGGCCTTGGAGCTGGTATTGGCCTAGTGCAGATGTAGTATGTAGCCCACGTCTGCAAGTTTCATTTGAACATTTATTAAAGGGCCAATTACAAAAACAAACTCTTTTCAAACAAATAATTCAAAGTGCACAGTCCCTTTTTTTTTACATAACTTAGGTCCATTCATTTTTTATTTTTTTAATTTTAATCCCTGTTATTTATTTTTTCAGCTTAGTCCTTTTTAAATTTTTTAGAGTACTTTTTTAATTAAAATATCAACTTAAAATAAATTTTTACTTTTTTATTTTTAATTTTTTTAAATTATTTTTTTATTTAAATATCAACTTAATATTAACTTGAGATAAACATTTCTTTATTTTAGTTATTTTTTTTTTTTCAATTTAAATACCAATTTAATATCAACTCTATATAAATTTGACATAATTTTTTTTTTAAAAAATCATCCTAAAATTAACTCAACAAAAAAATTAAAACTTTCAAATCAACCTAATATTAATTCTATATAAATTTTACATAATTTTTTTAAAATCAAACCTAAAATCAACTCTATATAAATTTTTTTAAAACGTAAAAAAAAACTTAAAATTAATTCCACATAAATTTTAAAATCAAACTAAAATAAATTTCATATAATTTTTTTAAATAAAATTTATATACAATTTTTAAAAATCTAAAAATCAACCTAAGATCTACATAAATTTTTTTAAAATCAAAATTAAAATCAACTCTACATAAAAAATTTTAAAACATAAAATCAACTCTATAAACTTCAAAATAAACTTAAAATCAACTCTACATAAATAAACCTAAAAATCAAATTGAAATCAACTCTATAAATATCACTTTAAAATTTAAAAAAACAACCTTATTTAAACTTCAAATAAAACTTTAGAAAATTAAAATAATTTCTAACAATTTTCACATTTTTTTAAAAAAATTTACATTTAAAAATAATATTTAAAATAATAACAGAAAATTAAAAAAAATAACAACAGAATTTTTTAAAAAAAAAAAAGAAAAATAAAGCATCTTCGAACCCTAGCCGCCACCCAGGATTGACGAGAAAGTGCAGATCGGGAGGCGGAGAAGTGCAAATCGGAGGCGGAGAAAGTGAAGACGAGGCGAAGAACTGGGATGGGGGAGAATCAAAGCCAGATCTGGCTGAAAGGAGCGAAAGGAGAGGGCGATCAGATGTGGCCACCACCAAGGTCGTGAAGGTTGAGGAGCGACGAGAGTGTGGCCGAGGCAGAGAGGAGCAGAGTTTCGAGAAGAGAGAAGAAATGAGTTCGACGATTCGAGGAGCGGCTGTTTTAGTAGACAAAGTTAGATTCGTAGTGGTTCGAAGGCAGATCGGAGGTTGTGAGAGAGAGAGGAAGTCGCGGAAGAGAGAGAGGGAGAGAGAGAGGCCGAGGCAGAGAGGAGGTCGCAGAACGGACATGAACAACTGAAGGGAGGAAGAAAGGAGGCAAAGCAGACGACAGAGAAAAGGTAGAGCGGACGAAATCGAGGGAGGGAGAGGATAGAGGAGAGAGAGGGGGGAAGAGAGACAGAGAGAGGAGTGAGAGAATAGTCAAGGGTTGAATGAAAAAAATATGAGGACTAGATACAATTCTTTTTGTCTGTATAGACTAAGAACAAATGGAGTAGTGTTGTAAGAATATGTCCAAAAAATTAAGAAAAAATGGTTAGTGCGGTTAATTTATAATTGATGGTGCAAATTGAAGTTGACAGTGTAATTAACTCTTGATTTTATATGGGAAAATTACATGATATTAATACATGAAACTTTTTTTAAAAAATCCGTTTAAACTTTCAAATAAATCATAAAAATACATTTTTTTTATATTTAGTATATGCTTGATATATTTTTAGTTTATGATACTATTCCTTTTGGTTTATAATGTTTTGAAAAAGTTTTTAAAAAAGTTAAAACCATATTATTATAACTATTCTGAATATTTCTTATATTTGTATAAAAAAACCATAAATATTGGCTACCAACTAGGGAAGATTTATTTACAAATCTTAACATAATTGATACCATGAGAAGGTTGAAATAATTTTGCATCTTGAGAGAGAGAGAGCAATTATTGGAATAATAATAATAAAAGAGAGAGAGAGAGAGCAAAACCAAAAGTAGTATGGCTCCATTTCGGAATGGCTTCAACTCCCAAATAGAACATTTTGTAAATAATGTCATGTTCGATTAGGTTGAACAAAACAAAAACTATAAACAAATAGTCAATTATTGATATTTTAGTTCAAATAAATATGGCATGGGGAAGGGTTTTTTGCTCGTTTGTTCAGATTTTTCATATTTACTATAGAGATTGGTCTCTTCCTTTATGAGATCAATAATAAATAAAATTATGTGTATGAGTTTTTTAAAAAAAATGGCATGGGAAAGGGTTTTTTGCTCGTCTGTTCACTAGCTGGCTCTCCATCACGTATTAGTAGCAATTGTTTCTTCTTTATTTAAGTTCTTGATTTAATTAAAACTCCAATTTTATTCATCATATCATATCATATATATTATAGTATTTCGGACAATAAGTAAGTTAAAGTGTTGTCTATGCATATGTTTTTGTTGTTGATAAATGATATTTTCTTATGTAGAAAGATTTTGTGGGAGCCATTATTTGATTGACATATAGATAGTCTTTTAATGTTTTAATGTAAGTTTAATAAACATTATAGTTGCATCAATTTTATTAATGATAAATTTATTAAAATTTTAGTATATTAATAAATAATGGAAGTCAAAGAGCTATTTTTAATTATTTATTTATTATATTATCATAAGTTACCATTATTTTCCATCCCACCCACTTAGACTTCTGAGGAAAAAATAATCGTTGTTTGAATTGAACTGTTTTTTCGTATATACTATTGTAATTATCAAAAGGCCTACTTTATTTTTTTAATTATTATAATTATATTTATCATTTTACAATTTATTTTTTCTATTCCTTATCATTTTCAATAAGAACAAACATTTTTCATAAAAATATTTATTATTTCCATAGTATTTGTTTCCTTTCAATAAAAAAGAATTTTAGTTAAAGTAATTACAAAAAGGATAAACATCGTAAAAGAATAAGGTGTCATAAGAAATGACCGTGAGTTCGATTTTTTTATGGATTAAATAAAATGACTTATTCAAAAGGGTGGGATAAGGTCGTCGGAGGCAATAATGCAACACAAGTACATTTGCAGTTTCTACGTTCTTTAAAATACTCTTTAAAAATATAATATTTTATTTTACTTATTATCTTCAATTTTGAATCAACTTTATTATTATTTAGAGCATCTATACTCTTAAACATCTTCATGAGGTTAATATTTTTGTCACGTTAGTATTTCATTAATCTTTTATTTATTATACTATTTCTCTCTAATTCTTATCCTATTGTTATATTCTATAATGGGACTTGTCACTACTTCACTCATCATTTAATATATTTGTAATATATAAATAGTAAGAAATATAATTATTTTGCTTAAATATTTTAGTGAATATTTTTGGAGTAGAGATTTTGAAGTAAAATATTTAAAAAAAAAATAAATGATAATAGGAAATTATATTAAAAAAACCATAATTAGCGTTAAAAAATAAATTGTGCAAATTAAAAAAATATATAAACAATGAAAAACATATAATTGCACTAATTTTCATCTCGAGTAACCTAAAATGGTTTCAAATATATTCGACCAAGTCCGATCGAAGATGATGATGCACTTCTTGGTCACGTAGTTCTGCGTTCCTCCTTAAATATTGTTGAAATCCTTCATCGCATCCCGGTGTCACGAGTATTGGATTTTCATCTTCGTCGTCATACCAATTCAATAAATTTCTATAAATTTTTTATAAAACACGTTCAACTTGTTTAACCAAACAATTTGTTGTTTATCAATTCGTTAACTAAACAGTTTACTGTTTGTCAACTCGTTAATTTAATTTTTAATGTCAATTTACTTTTTATGTAATTTTAATTTTAAGCATGATTCAATTTAATATTAATTATTATTTTGGTAGACATTTTTTTTGGTATTATAAGTCAAATATATAATGTTTTGCTAATTAAAAATAATATAACAAAAATCAACCGTTATGCATAGTTTATATTCAGAAAAAAAAATCAAATTAAATGTAAGTGACCGTTTGAGATCCAAAATTAGATCAAATAAAATTAAAAACAAAAAACAAAAAAATGTATACAGAAAAAATAAAATAAATTTAAAATAAAAAATATATATTATAATCAAGTGGGTCCACTTAGAGTTGTTGCCGGTTCCGGAACCGGCGGTTCCGGTTTGTCAAATATAAGAACCGGAACCGAACCGTGATTTTCACAGTTTGGTCTGGTTTCGGTTCGATTCCGGTTCCGATTTTGACCGGTTTAACAGCCGGTTCGGTTTCCTGTTTTTTTTTTTCAAAATTTTCTTTTTAATTCGTTATTTTATCTCATCAATTGGTTTGTAAATTTTGTTATATTCAATAATTAACTATAATACCAATAATACATTTTATTCCAAAGATTTTTTTAATAATTTTTAAACAAATTAACTATTCTATTAGTAATTACATCACATAATTTTAAA
>CAODLS011192827.1:0-21201 GCA_948243855.1 Flueggea neowawraea
GACCTGTTACGGCCGGATAGTCAAGTTTAGATGGGTGGTAGGTTGCGTTTGGGCAGGGGTTTGACCAATTGAGCAATTTGTGTACATTTTTTTTGTCTTTTCAATATTTATTTGGGTTTTGAAATTAATTTTAATATTCCATTATATTTCCTTGAATTTGATAATACGGGAAGGATTTGTTGGTGTCAATATCCTTCTTCCCTTTAAGATAAACTAGCATTTTGTATATGTGTGTGCGTTGCAGGTTATTGGAGTCTTTTTATTTATAATTCAATTATTTTTTAATATAAATATATACTTTTAATTTTTTGTAGTCAATTTTTATCTCATAAAATAATAAAAAAATAAAATTATGTAATGAAAAATTTAATCGAATTTACTTATTTTTTTGGGTTATTCACCCAAATTGGCAACAAAGCAAAAACAATTTCTCAAATGCAACAACATGTGAAAAACATACTAAAAATGGAAACACGAAATAAAATATTTAAAAATACAACAGTTTGACTGCGTGTTGACCATGCATCAGAAAATAGACCACAATTTGACCACTCTTTAAGCCAGTGAGAATGAGTACAACTTGGGTATAGACTAGTGTTAATAAAGGCTTTGCTGATCATTAAAGATCGAATACATGTGGAGAACAACCCGAGTATAGACTGGTGTTAATGAATGATATTTTTGACTAGTAAAAGGCCGAATACATGTGAAAAACAACTCGAGTATAGATTAGTACTAGTGAAAGCTCTTTTGAGTAGTAAAACCGAGTATATGTGGAGAATAACATGAATACAAGCAATAAAATAAGAACAAATAGAGACCAAACACACACAAAAATCTGAGTACATGTCAAAATTTTAGGACGAGTACAAATGAGAACAAAGGAGAGTACCAAACGAGTACAAGATGAGAACAAAAAGAGTATAAGAGAGGAACAAAAATGAGTTCAACCAAAATATTAATGTTTTATTTATTAGTTGAGTACAACAAAGCTTATTAGCTGAGTACAAATCGAGTAAAAACCAATTTAGGTATTATTTTTACAAAACTAAAGCTACATACAAAACAAGTACATAGTGAGTACCAAACGAGTACAAGATGAGAACAAAATGAGTAAAAGAAAGGAACAAAAATGAGTACAACAAAAAGATTAATGTATTCTTTATTAGTTGAGTACACCAAAGCTTATTAGATGAGTACAAATCAAGTACAAAACCAATTTAGGTATTATTTTTACAAACTAAAACTAAATACATAATGAGTACAACCCAAAAACACGTCTTCTTCTTCCGTGAGCTACAGTTAGGGTTTACAAACCCTAGCCGCCGCCCTCATCTTGTCAGTGCCGATGTCATCTTCTCTCTATCTCTTCAATCATTCTCTTTGTCACCTCTCCCTTTCTCTATCTCTTCGTCCGATGTTGTCATGCTCTCCCTCTCTTTCTTGATCGCCAATACATCATCGCATCACCTTTCCTCGCTCATTGATGCTCTCCCACGGAGATCTATTTCCCCTCTCTGTCGAGACAAAAGAAGAGACAGTGTCAGAGAATGGCGGAGAACAGAGGAGGGGATACAACTAAGGTTTTGAGGGCAGAAAACCGAGAAGGGGGAGGACCAAAGAGGCAGATAGGAGTAGATCAGAAAAGAGAGAAAAGGAAGTCAAATACACAAAGGGAGAAAGAAGGGAGGAGAGAGAAGGAAGAGAGGCAAGAAGAGAAGAAGATTATGGCAGAGTCAGAGAGAAGAGCGACAGTAAGGCGTAGAAGGAGAGAAAGGAGAAGAGAAAGAAGAGAGAGGGAGGAAGAAAGAGAAAATCTGGAAAAAAAATATAAATAGTGTGATATTAGGAAAATAAAAAATAGTATTGTTGTGTATTAGAAAACATAATTGTTTGGGTTGTATTTGTACAATCAAAATAGAAAAAAAGGTTATGGGGTGTAATTTCCTCTAATTTTTTTGATAAGTCGAATATGTTTTTTTAATACATTATATATAACTATATTACTACGTTACATATAGATACAATCTTTAAGTATAAAATGAAATATTACTACTATGAATATCCATAGTAAAATAGATATACTACACAATAATAATATTTAGATAATAATTGTCACGACTCATAGTCGGGCCCATGACCGGCGTACAAGGCAAACCGTCTGTGGAAGCCGATCTATTCAGCACAAGCCTCTGTGTATAGACAATCTACATTTCTTATCCAAATATTTTTTTAAAATATTTATAAAAAAAAATATACATGACACAAAACCATATATATATATATATATATATATATATATATATATATCAATATATATATACAATATAGAAAAAATATTAATAAAAATATAAAATCATCAGAGTTAATCTCAAAATACAAAAGTGTAGCATATTATTCCAATAGTAGCCCGATGTGGAGCTCTATGACAGAACAAAATAGAGTCTGAACAAGGGGCACTAACTATAATGAAGAAGTGTCTCACTAGGATCGAGACACAAATCAGATACTAAGTGTCAAAATGTCACTTGCAAAAGAGGTTAACAATAGACAACAAAAGAAAAAAGGAGGAAGAATCCCTAGTGAGGAAACGACACATCAGACCGCATCATATGTGCCTCACAAAGGCTGTTTTGAAAAACGTTTAAAAATACCACACACATACATAGATACCATATAATATACACCCTACATACATAATATACTTTCTGAAATTCATTTTACAAAACGTTCGCATCGATATCATATAACATGCATTCAGATAATATATACATATATTTAAGGATCATAGTACAAGACCATATCAGACAGAGTAATAGCAGTGTGGACTCCACCACCTGATTGCTCAAAGAACGCGTATATGTGGCCGAATATACGGTCACCCCATTACCCTGGTAACTAGGCCTTGACAGAGCATTGATTTACCAAATGCTACGTACCCCGTAGCTAGGTGTCCGCATATCAGTGTGATACATACATAATATTTCACATACAATCATGCATCATCTTTTTCTTTATTCCATCATTTACAAAATACTCTTGTATATATATCAATATATACTTTATAATTTTCATAGCAAAACATTGGTTATTAATAATCACATAATCCAGATTATTAATTAACCCAATAATTATTAGTCCAATTTCATATTATAACCAGACATAACAAAAATAATATACTCAATTTTAAAGACACAACCTATGTGTCTGAAGTTGTCATTTTACTCACTTGGTATCCAAAGCTACGGATCTAGTCAAACACTACTAGTAGGTGGCTGCTCGTGATGGCAGGCACACGAAACTGTAACAATATAGACAGAGCAGATATCAGAATGAGGTATTGTGGCGGTACCAATACATGATATGCAAATGCAGATGTTGACCCCTCAGAGTCACTGAAAATCTATATCGGGAGTGAATCCATAACCCTCAATCCAAAATATACAATCCATGTAAAATTACAGTTTGGTCACCGACCATTGTCAAATTACGTTTTAGTCCCCG
This sequence comes from Flueggea neowawraea, assembly GCA_948243855.1. NCBI lineage: Eukaryota > Viridiplantae > Streptophyta > Magnoliopsida > Malpighiales > Phyllanthaceae > Flueggea > Flueggea neowawraea. The sequence continues at coordinate 3,505 of CAODLS011192827.1, forward strand.
GGACTTGACAAATTATAAAACAGTTCTTAAAGGTTGTTGGGATCACCGACTAAACATTCATAAGTTAGAATCCCCAAATTCTATCCCGAACTCTCAGAATTCGCAAATTTATCCTAATTCCTTAAAATTACAAATATACTTCCAAGTTCTCCAAAATTACAAATCTAGAACTTGACTTTTTAAAATTACAAATCTATATTCTCAATTTTCAGGAATTACAAATCTAGAGTCAACTTTTCAGAAATTTACAAAACTATGAAAATCACAAGTTTATTCTCAAAATTATAACACTTTTGATTCGACCGGTAAATATTGAAATCAATCATATATCCTGACTCTAATCGATCCCCTGAACATGAATCTAACATCAGATTCCACAAATAAACTCCAAATCATCCTAAAATCATCAAACCCGAACATAATCCTAGGTCCACAAAAAACTCATCAAATCATTCGATTCAAAACTTGAATCATGTTTATCTAAGTCCTATATAACATGATCTAGCATCATCTAACATCCATTCATCAAGAATCATCAAAAAATTGAAACACATTTCAAATTCGGCCAAATGACATTTTCATTAATCAATGCATGAAAATGAGTTAGAAATGAAGAAAGGATGTTGATCGTACCTCAAAAATGGATTAGGAATGTTGGGGGAGAAATGTGAGAGAGTTTTAGACCGATTGGGAGTGATTTGAGTGAGAAATGATGGTGAAAGTCGAGTTTCGGCAGTTTTAAGAGCTGCTGATCAAAACGCACCGTTTCGACAATTACAAAGGCAACGTACGTCATACACAATGACAACGTACGTTGTGGCTATGCACAACATACGTTGTACCTCACAACGCACGTTGTGAAGCATTTAGTATCCACGGATTCGAAGAAACACAACTCAATGCACGTCGTATCATGGCAACGTACGTCGATTATCCTCGCATCACAGATAACGTACATTGTACTTACACAACCTACGTTATGTTGCTGTTCTAGATAACATACTTCTTCCTCACTCGATAACGCACGTTGTACTTAAGTCAACGCATGTTGTTCGCTCTCCAATCACATACTTGACATTTCACGCTTCCCAACATGCATCGGTCCTCCCTCGAGATTCGATAACACCTAATCCTCGACAATACGTCTGATTATCCCTAAGATCAAATCGGACTTGGTCAAAAAGCTACAGTATTCCTAACGAAAACGGACGGAATATTACAATAATTTATCCTAATCATAATGGCTTAATTTAAATTTGTTGTTGAAGTTAAGGTGTTATCAAACGAGAAAGGAAAAAGAATTTTCTATCAAGAAGTTAAAAATCAAAATTAATATGAAACATTAACATGTATGCAGATGAGGTTGGATAAAAAACAATTTTCAACCAACCAATTAGAGATATTACTATCAAAATTAAAGATAATTATAAAAATTTATAATTCATAATCATTTTCTACAGATGAAGTACATATCAAAAAATAATAGAATAATCTAGATTGGTATCATCCTTAATAATAACATAATTCAATCTTAGTTTTAAAATATATATCAACCTTAATTTAAAAGAATTGTTATCAAGTATCAACAAATCGGTATCATTTGATGTGTAACCAATGTTGTTGATAACAATTAGTCACTAAAAATTGAATTCAATTTGGATAAATATCTAGATTTGCACCTCAAAATTGTTGTGATATTTTAATGGTCCCGCCTCATCTCAAACACAAAATTGATAATTACCAACAAAAATTTGTAATTCACTTCTCAGTTAGGAGGGTAATTAGGAAAATATTTTCTTTAATTAATTATTCTTTCTTTGATTAATAATTCTTTCTTTGTAATTGATAGAGATTGCAATACAATATCATCAAACAATTATAGTAATTTAGAGTTGAAAAAAATGATAAAAGTCTGACTTTTGACTTTTATGAGTATTAGTTTTTTTATGCATATATGTTGCACGTGAACCTTGTTTTTACAAAAATATTTTTATAAAATTTGTATCTTGTACGACTAAATTATTAATTAAACAAGAATGGGACATATTGAAAAAGTATTTCAAGACACATTAATTGAGAATTTTATAAAATTTTACATATGAACGTTTAAAATTGAAACGATATTATCGTAGAAATATTTTAATATTTATTTTTATTCAACATAGGACGTACTATAACTATAATAAAAGAACCTTTTTGTAAATAATGTTCTTCGTAATAGTGATAAGTAGTTTATATATTCAGATGATTAAATATTATAGTTTAAAAAAATATAATTGGAAACAAAACCTTTAAAGATTAGAAATTTTCAGTCATATATTATTAATGAAGTAGGCTGCTAGGTTTGTTGCAATTTTGGGATACTCAACATCTTCGAAATATTAAAAATTTCAGTCAAATAATATTAAAATATGCAAAAATAAAAAATAATCATAAAATGAATTTTTGAAAGGATTGATATTTAATGAATAAGAAAAATAGAGTAGAAAAACTAATAAGCAAAGCAAGAAATTGTTCTGACAGAAAGAGCAACTAATTTTTAAAAAAAAACAACTAAAGTATCATTCAATACTCAAAGCAACATTCTTATTCGAAAAACTTGATCCTTCTCCTTCTTAATTCTTTTCTTCAGTTTGGATGATTGGTCTTCATCCTCGGTGTCAATCTCTATTGGTGTTTCTTCAACATATTTTTCAAGTTCCTCAGCAATGATTTGCTTTCTTGATCAATTTTGTTCTCTAGCTTTTGTTCATCTCACGAGAAAGCGAAATTTATTATCTTTGCACAACACCAACTTTCTATAAAATGCACTTTTTTCCTTCTTGTCCTGTGCAATATTAATAAAAAATAAATTAGTGGCAAAATGATAAATTAATATTATTGAATTTCAAAAATTTTGCCAAATTAAATAAGAATTGTCAAACAAAGTAATAGTGACATCATCACTCCCATCAGAAATAGTAAGTCTCAACATATACCTAAAAATTATTTTAAAATATGTGTACAAACCAAGTTAATTAATTACATGAAAATAGTTATAAATTTATTACAAATTTGTGTAACATACTTGTGAGTGTAGGCAACGTCTTTTCCAAAGCAATGGTCACAATCTGCTTTATTAGCATAAGGAAACACTTCCTTGTTGCAGTTTTGGCAAGAATAAAACCGTGGTCCTCTTTATTAACTATTGTTAAAATTTTGGCTTTAAAACTGCACTATAATTCCTATAAGCACATATATTTGAAAATATTAGTGTACTTATTTAAAACTAATGGTATTAATTTTAACAAAAATGATGTGTTTAATTATGGTTGCATAAGTATACCTGACATGCACTGTCAATAATTTGTCTCGAGGTGACTTATTGGCTTTCCTTATTCTTTTGAAATTTGTAAGAAAGTTTTTTTTGTGTTCCCAACCAAGCATTCACAACTGTAAAACACATTAATGGTATTAGTAAAACTTGTTAAATTTTTCATTTTTTAGTGCAAAAAATAATTATGTTGAAGTAATTGTACATATTGCTCAACTCATCAACTTCTTGTAGGATGGGGTTGATCATGATGTTGTTGCAGAATTTGTGGACAATCGTAGTTCCCCTAGTTATTATGAGATATCAAAAAAATAAATAAAATAAATTAAAATGTATCGAATCACTAAATTAGAATGAATGTGTATTGTAGTTTGATTTGCCAAAAACAATTTACCTTCATAACGATTTAATTTGACACATAGCTAACATCGTTCTTTCATTAGTGTCGCTTTCGATTATGTGCCCTTCATTTTCAGCAAGATCATTCCATAAGACTAATGAGATTTGTTCTAAGCTACAATTGATAAAAATAAAAAATTATATGATTATGCATAATAAGTTTACACATCTATATTCTAGTATCAATAGCAAACTATCAGTTATCGACAATAATAATTTCTCATTTCTTCAGGGGTTTTTTCCTTAGTTATGGTAATCATTGATTTTATATGACCACCAAACCCAAAACATCTGTATAAATAAAAAAATATTGAAAAAATAGATAAATTTATACAGATGCACACGGTTTATTACACAAACCCAACATACTATTATAGCATTTACTTTTAATAGGACGTCGATGAGAACACACTTGCAGGTCATTGTAATCAATAGTACAATATTAATTTGTCATTGTAATCAATATCTTGAATTTTAGCACTAAAAGTTTCATTCTCGATCAAGAAAATAACTTCAATTTCAAATGTGAACATAACACTGGCAATACTTAGAAAATGGAATAAAATATAGCGCTTAAAATTATATTCAATAAAATAAGGGTCTTAACTACACAATCTAACTATTAAAATGAACATAAGAATCATAATATAAAACACATAAGAATAAAATTATCTTACCAACAAAATTGAAATTTTTGTCCTCATTTTTCAGACCATTCAATGAAACAAAATCATACCGCATAACGCTTTTTGTAATCTTTGTAGCACTTTCACTTACTGTTGAAAAACGGGTAAGAGATAACTCAATTTTTTGGTTTACATTAGCATATGAAGGATACACCTTTTTTACTACACCATTAGCAATGGAGTAAGTATTTTCTTTCAAAAAAGATTCACGGAATTTGACGACAGCTTCATTGAACATTATGACTTGTATCTTTGTTCCTTACAGTAGACATAAAAAAACATGAATTTAGTAAATTCAATCAATGTTGGAAATTTAAAATTAATCAAGGTAAACAATAATAACCTCATTATCCACCAAGATAATTTTGAGTCGTTCTCCAGTGTCATGATTACTGGAATAATTCTTTACTATTCCAACTCGAATTACCATAACTTGGATGTACCATTCTTTTTCTGCAATTTTAACTTCTTCAACACACTTAAATTACAAATTCTCAATATTGATTTATGGCATTTTAAAACTTGCATCCATAGTAAAATTTAGAATGAATATATAGTTTTTTCAAATATGTATTCCAAAAATACAAGTAGAGAAATAAGAGAACGTCCAAACTAATTTCGTTAAATATAAGTAGAGAGATAAGAGGATGTCCAAACCGACTTGGCTTGATGATTCTCACACAGTAGAACTGAGAAACTACTTATTCTTTTACGAAAATTAGCTTGTAACTTACATTGAGATGGTTTCTAAAAAGAAATGAAAAAAAAGGTTTGAACAAGGAAGTCAAGGAAGTGAATAGTATGCTCTCTGAAACAAAGAAAAGAAACAAGGTTTTGAAAGTGACAATGGAAGTGGTGGAAGTCAACAAAAGTGCACGGCAAATTAAGAAAAATCAAAGTGAAAGTGGATCTTTAAGTATGTAAGTCTCAGAAATGTTTGTGATAAGAGTTGATAAATATATCTCAATTTAATTTCATACTTATCTGCTATTGTTGATATCCAATATTTATCACAACTTTTTCATCACAAAGAGAAGGATACATGCAATATTCAAATATATTTATGATTTCTATCTTCTCCTAAATAAATAAACAGTTAGAGATAAACAATATGGATAATTGAGTGAAAATTAAAAAAACTCTATGATGAATAATGGTTTTGACAAGTAAATTTAATTTCATACTTATCTGCTATTGTTGATATCCAATATTTATCACAACTTTTTCATCACAAAGAGACGGACAAATGCAATATTCAAATATATTTACAGTAATTTGAATAAACCCACCAGGATGATAATTTGAATAAACCCACCAGGATGTGTCCATAATTTGAATAATAACATTAACAAAATGCACATGCTTCCAATAAAAGGATTTATACGAAACAGTAATAATTTAGTTCTTGATAAGGGCATACACGTATTAACGTATTAAAAAGAGTGGCAAAAATATCTAAACAAGTTTTCCCCATATTCTCTATAAATGTTATGATTATGATAAATTGTTTCAAAAATTAAACCTGTCTCGTTGAGATTGAAAATTCACAAGTTTACAGTAATTACTAATTAACATTATAAGGTTTATCCAATAGGTGTTTAAATTTTATGTGGATTTTGACTATTTGTATTCGTTTAACTCTCCTCACTCCGAGAAATTTGGAACCTAACCCCAAAATTTATACAGTTGTGACCTCTGCAAGCTCCTCGACCTGTAAATACACTAATGGGTATTCATAATTTATTTTACACTTGGCAGGATTGAATTTAATTACATACTAGTGACAACCTGATAGAGGAAACAAAAACTTAACAACATTGGGCAACATTATAATTTTCTTCTTGTAACATTTTTCGTTTATTAGGTATGTTTGTTTTTAAAAATCTTGATAGCCAGTCCTCAATTTTTATACTTGCTAAATTTTTTTAGTTCCTCAAATGGTAAACTGCTAATTAACCATTTGGAAAAATTGACGTATCCAATGTATAACAAAAGTTTTTTATTCCACTTCAAATTTTTATTCCTCAGCCGAGTGCAAAATGATCACTATACCCGCTTTCTGTTTTAAGACGCGACAAAACAAACAGTCAACTCAAAGTCTCAGGGGCCGTTTATTTAAAAAATACATCAAAATTGAAATCGATTATATAAAAAATTAAAATTATAGTAATCAAAATTAAATTAATTTATGCTGTAATTATTTGGTTTAATACGGAATCGGAATCTGATTATCATAATTATCTGTTTGGTTTACTTGTGCTACGAAATCGGAATCAATAGTTAAATTTAAGTATTCGACCTAAAATTCAATATAATAAAATAAAATATCATAAAATTATTATTAATAAAGTTATAAAAAAAATAGTAAGCAAATAATTCAATAAAATAATTTATAAAATATTTTGATAAGTTCATCAAAAATACTTATGATCAAAATTTGATTGTAAATCACAAATGGCATAGAACATGCAACCTACATTCTATATAATAGAAGAAACTCTAATTAATTCGAGCTCGCCAATTAGTATAAATTTGTTGTGCAAGTGTATTCCTAAAGTTGCTCCATTGATCGGATGTTTGTACTTATGTAATCTATTCAACTTCATTATCTTCGTCGTATGTCTCATCTTCTGCCAATATTATGCCATTGTCTGTTGGCATAAATCTTCTTATCAAATTATATAGCAAACAACAAGTCATAACTATACAACCTTTAGTTTTAATGGGAAAAAATGACGGGCTCCTAAGAAGCGACCACCTCCTTTTAAGCAAATCAAAGCATCTTTCAATCACATTTCTGTCTTTAGAGTGTTATGTTAAAATATTCTTTTGTATTTTGAGGTTGATTACCACCTCTCCACTCATTAAGGTGATATCATTGCGCTTTATGTGGAGCAAGAAAACCATCTCCATTTGCATATCCTACATCAACCAAATAAAAATACCCTTGCAAGAAAAAAATATACAGTTAACATTACGTTTTCAATATTATTTTAATTACGAATTTAATGATTTACTCTTTTACCTTGAGGAACATTGAACTCATCTAGCAATGAAATAGCATTACGAAGGATTCGACCATCATGTGTGGAACCCTCCCAACCAGGTAAAACATATAAATTCCATATTATGATTGCAAACACCAAGCACATTCATTGCAAGATGACCTTTCCTTGTTCGATATCTTTCCCTAGTTTCGGAATTCACCATAACATTAACATATGTACCATTTAGTACTCATAAGAATTTCTACAAAGACGAAAAAAATGCAAAATAACAAAAACAGTTTTATAATCTGAATAGAAATTACATATTAATATTACTTCTAGATGTGTTAAGACTTGTGTTATTTACCTTGGAACACTTCTATCTATTGTCTTCACAATCATCTGGTATTGGTACAGGCTTTTTAAATAACTCGCCATGTAACTTTAAAAATGCTCTCAAGTAAAAGTTAAACTGTCTATTCACAATCTCTCCACTCCTAAGAAAATAGTTGTTGTCTATTCTATTTTTTGTGTGGTGAGATAAAATATACAAAAACATTGCGACTATTTCCTCTAATGTCATATTTCGAGTTCCTAGTCGACCAATCCAAACCATCAAAATCTGAAAATCAAAAAACACAAACAATAAAGAAACTATAAAATTATAAACTTGAATTGATTGGGAAGAAATAAGTGAAGCTAAAACGCATGTTTGTTAAAAGATTAATAAAGAAGGTGAAATAAACCTTCATAAATCAGAGTCTTAAAAAAAATCACCGTATGACTTCATCAAACATCACAATTGGGCATTCACATGATCTGAACAATTTCACAAGAAATAAGTGAAGCTACAACGCATGTTTCAGTGTAAAATTCCTGATGCTCGGGATTCTGGCAGACGGCAACAGAAATGGTGTGGATTGTTGAGGAGGACGGTGGAAGAGGAGCTGGCAAAGGGAATGGTGGAAGAGAAGATGTTAATGGTGAAAGAGAGGTACTGATGGTAGGAGTCTGAAAAAACAATGACAGGAGGCGTTGAGGAAAAAGAGACGTGAAAAAAAAGAGAGACAATTGGTTACACGGTAATAGGTATCTGATTATTTGATTAACAGGGGGTCTCTCTATTAATCAGATTACAGGGTTGAGAGGAAATTTGATTCCTAATGAGAATGAGAATCAAAATGATTTTTGAGTGAACCAAACATTGAGAATTAGAATCAAAATCTGATTCCCATTTCCATTCCAATTCCCACCCAAAATTGTTGAACCAAACACCCCCTTAATTTGTCATAGTGGTCGTTCTTTCTAATCCCCAACTGTTCCGGGTTTTCTTATGTTTGCTCAAGAAGTGCTAACTTGGGATTAACCAAACAAACAAAACTAATTTGCTCGGTTGGTCCCTAACAACCTAGAATTTTACGAGAGACTTGATTAAAGTCAATAATTCTGAATAACACCTCGAATTGCATTAATTAAAAGAAATTACAAGTTCAATAATACAACCAAAAAAGAAATAATACAACCAAAAAAGAATTCAATAGTTTATGCTCGAAATATGGGATGATTTGAAACTTACCATATAACTCATAAACAGTTGAACCAATATGTGGGATTTGTTGTTTTGCTAACACTAAACTACGCCTAAATTTGCAAAGGAAATGAATGGTAAATACAGAAAGTGAAAACAATGATAAGTTGATTGTTTACAGTGTGATCCTCTGTTCCTTTGTAATTGGCCTTTTTATTGTGGATCCTTTCTCCGCCAAAGTGGCTAAATTTTGGAGGGTAGGCTTCCCACGTTCAATAGTCCTGTTTCAAACTTTCACATTCCGCTCAACTCCACATTTTTCAGTAACTATCATATCTTGCCCTTTTAGAACTCGCACATTCTGCATCAAATCTACCGCGTCTTCCTTCAATTTCTCCTTGATGTATCCACCCCGAATCCTTGTTCTCCCATTTCTCCTCGAGATGTCAGCTAATCTTTTATCTTCGAGCCTTGTTAAAGCCTGGTCCTTGAGGTAGGTTTTGCCACACCGAACTTGTCTTTTCGAGCTCCCTTTCACCGAAAAACCCTTGACGTCTGCTTTTTGTACCTTAAGTTCATCCTTCACTCGTGTTGATTTTTCACAAGTGCAACCAATCATGTCCCTTCACCTAAACGCTTTGGTTTAAAACCCAACGTTTACTTTGGTTCCTGTAACAACGAATTTTCTCTTATATGCCATGTGTCCTATTAAATGCAAGTAACACTGACGTAGTTTTGTTGACAAGAACTGCAAAATCAACATATTACTTGGCTATTTGGGACCAAATTAGCAAGTTAGTTACTCTATTCTTTCAAACATAGTTAGCATGTGAATATATTTTGCGGTGGAGAAAGATGCCTTGTTTTTGTAATTTTGATTTTTTTGTCATACGCGTTGAAAAGGTTAAAACGCCTAGAAAAACTTTGTGAGTCTAATTACGGTTTTGAAATTTACGAACGTTGAAATGGAAATGTTCCCCTTTTTGACAGGATAATTTGAAGTTTTAAGGGACTTGTACGGTCGTCGAAATCACAGGTAACTTCTCATATCTCTTTGAAACAGGCCTGCCCAACTCTTTGCCACAGCCAATCCACGTAAGACGGAACAATCAACAACTAATAGTCTATTCTGCTGCTGACTTTTTGCTAATTTGTCAACTTGGAGTTCGACCACCATCAATCTTGCAACATTTTGAAATTTTTTTCCACTAACCAATCAAATCGAAATAGTTATAGTCCGTATATTGATATTTTTTTCCATTATAACAGTTAAGTACATAAAAATAACTTCATCTACAATTAATGGGGCACATGTTTTACCTTATTCCAGACAACTGAGACAAGGTCGCATGTGTTTAATGTGGTTCTTGCATAAGATTCCATCATTATAATTCATCTGTCTATTATTGTTTCTCCTTTGAGATTGAACTTTATGAGTTAAGTGGTGGATGTTATTAGTAGTGATTCGATTAATTAATTTTGTATTATATAACATACATAATATTTGAATTTTTAGAAGATTTAAGCGGAGGCTGAGTTGGACTTAATGAAGTGATTTCATGGGCAAAAAATTACTCATAAGTTTTAATTAGTGTCGTTCTGCTTAATAATCATAGGAATAATATGTATCTAACTCAATCAACAACCTCAATAAAAACTGGTTTTACACTAATGGTCATGCTTATAGGCTCCAGCTAGCACTAATTTCATGCTTAATGATAACCAAAATCACCATATATATACGAGTTGGCCCCTTTGGCCACTCATTGCTAATGGTTCATTTAATAAACTAGTTTGCAAAACTATTCTTGTACACCTTTTATTTGTCTATGTGCTAAAAAGGTTTATTTTTTTAATTTAAAAGGTAAAGGGTGGACTAAAATCTAAAGCAATTTTTATTTTCCTTACCTACACTAAAAATTGAACCTGAAACATCCAGTTGTAAACATAACTGATTACCGCCAGAATAAAAAGGTTCATATGGTAAAAAGGTAACATAGATAAATAAACCATTTAATATATCCAAATTTTAAGTTAAATTTACCGTTCTAATCTTTTCTCTTACACCTCTTCATATTATTTTACACAACTCAATGCCATTTTATTGGTTAAGTATTTATTGCTAGATATATTTAAGAAGGTCCAAATTGAAAAAAGAAATATTAAATGCGTCCTTGAAAAATTAGAACGACAATTATTTGAAGCAAAACATTTCTTGTAAAACGACAATTATTATAAAACGAATGGAATAATAATTATGCCTCACATGAAATCAAAATTCAAAGGGATCACTGCAAAACATGAAATAAAAAAAAATTAACATGTTAGCAAAAAGAAAATATCAAGACACTGAAACCTTGTTCTTCAACTATTTCAACTGTTCTTTACTGATCTGTTTAATTAGTAGCTAGTACTGATTTTAGGTCATCTTTGACCAGTCTTCAGTGTTGTTCTGAGACGGAAATTACGAATTCTGTTTGCTGTTGCACAATAAGATCACGAGAGATGAATGGAACTGCTCAACGTTATTAAGGCTCGTGATTTTTATGCCCGTTTAGCTACAAATAAGACGAGATGAATGGCACTCTCAGTCGTGATCATCTCTTGTAAAGTCAAAAAATAAGTACATGAATATTATTTTAGCCACAAATGAACAAATTAAATTTCAAAATTAGTTCACCAATAATTCAATTACAATGCTAAAACGTTCAAATACGTAGATTATAAACCTCAATTATAGAATCATTTGTGGTTATTGTGAGTGATCTGACACTTTCATCTCTTAAGAGAGGTTTGGGGTTCAATTACCATTCTCGTATGGAATCATTACGATGGCTAGCACTTTACCCCTTCGTTGGTCGGCCCAGTGCGAACAAAAATTAGTCTAAACATGGTATAAGTTTAAATGTATCTCCCACAGTTGGGGCCTCCATCGTGAGGAATAAAAAAAATAAACCTCAACTATAGCAATAAGTTTGTAACACATTAATACCGAAGTCATTTATAAGACTAAAAGTTTGATTTATGATTAGAAGAATAAACTTCAACTTAGATATTTTTGCTCATTTGGCGTTTGTTATAAACACCCATATAAGAAGTAATTATCTAGGATCTCCTTCCTAACATTTCTAAATGATATTTTTGTCTTGAGAAATATTTTAACATATATCCACGTTACAAGATTATCTAGACTTGCAACATGTAAATGATTCGTATCATATTTACCTATTTACTATTTCGTTAATCAAATATTTAAAATTTGGCACGATGTAACATATTAAATTACTGCGTAATCTATTTTATATCATTATAAATTTGACCAACTATTTTCTTTGACTTCTGGTTTAATCATACTTGAAGACAAAAGGGAAATATCCGCGAATATCTGGTGGATGATGCAAAAGAGTAGATAAGTGATTAACCACTCAAACCTAATCCAAAATATCAATTGATCGTGTTTCGTTTAAAAAGAGTTGCACGTGATTTGTGTGATTCTTACTAATTAATGTTCCGTTTGCTTTAAAAATAAATATTGGTGTTTTGAGGTCGATCAATTAATTTTTCTTATCAATTAATTAAGTGATATAAAAATAAATATGCTTCTTATTTTTTTTTAAAAAAAGTGTACTGTGGCAAATGAGCACCGCCTTCGGGCTTGGTCCCCCAAACTTTCTAACTAGTAGTTATTCTGGCAGAATTTTGTGAACAATTTCAGATATTTTCTGATATTTAATACAAAGACAACTTCAGAGATTTTTAGGAGATATGGAAGGCAACAAATTAGCAAGAGGCTTTTTGGGGACATGGATACATTCACATAGGATTTAATTTTTTATATGTGTTACACATTGTGCTTCTTGGTAAAATGTAAACATCAGAGTTTTGTTTGTTTTGCTATGATATGTGGACATGCCTGAATCCTAATTTTTTCCTGGGATCAATTGATGTTGACGGGTCTCCCTATTTTTGATGTTGTAATTAGCGAAAGTATTTTTAGCAGAGAATCTATATCTATATACTAATATTTTTTTTAAAAAAAAAAAGATAAAGGGGTGGACAAAGTCCAAATCAATTATTTTTTCTCTTATCTCCACCAATGTTCGAATTTGGAATATTCATATATAAATATTAGATGATTACCGCTAGACCCAGCCCTTAGAACATATCTATCTATATACTAATATAAAATGACATATATTAACTGAAATAATGACTTGTGACAAATACATTAGATGAATTAGTGACCCGTGGTAAATTGAGATATGTAAAAAAAAGTTACTATTTTGTATAAAATATTGTTGTAAGTTTAATATTTCTATGTTAATGAAGAAATGTTTTCCTTAATTGTTAAGCTTCACTTTTTTGTTAACAATATTTACTTAACCATTTAAAATTATGCATAATATTCCCCCGAAATTAAGACTACAAATTAGGAATTTACATATATTTTATCCTTAATTGTAATCTATATATCAATGAGACTTTATTTATTTAATTTCACAATAAATGCCATAATAAGTAGTTAAGCACTCTAAAATGACATATTGAAACTTACAGTGATGTACTTTTTCAAACATATGCTCCATATTATTTTTTTGTTCATTTAATGAAACGTATTTTTATCATTTCTAATGATTTTTTTCTTCAATTATTGTAGTATTCAATTATTAAAAGAAAATGATTCAGATAGAGAAAAAAGCAAATCGAATTTCTATTTTAGTTCATTTCAGTTTGATTAATCAAAAAGGTGGAAAAAATCCAATGAACATGCACTGACACCCTAATATAATTAACATGTTTTGAAACTTTTGTTATTTATTTTAGTCTCGGATAATATTGCACAGTAGATATTGACATTGTAATATAATGATTATTTTGTTATTGCACAAAACTATGCACTGCATGAGTTTTATATTAGCTGAAACTTCCATTGCCAAACTGGTCTAAGGAGGCCTATTTGTGAATCTTTTAATTTATGAAATCTAAGTGTTTTGATTAAATATATTAAATTTTATTTTGTATTTTTTTTTGAAATAAAGTTAGTTTATTGAGAATATACTATTCATACTAATTTTTTAAAAAAATTATTTTGTGTTAATTTTAATCATCATGTTAATTCATAAATGGTTATACAAATTATGAAGGAAAGTTGCACAATGTTTGGTTAATAATTGGAGTAATATTAATGTTATTCTTAACACTTATATAGATTCTTCTATTTTGATTTTAATATATATTTTCATTAAATATTTTAATTTATATTTATAGTAATTACTAATTATTTTAGAATTTGATGACCCAGATTATGAATGTACATATTAGAGTGTATTGAGTTAATAAGAATCAAAATCTGTAAATTTTTAGTTTTCTTTGTGTTTTAATAATAGTTTAGTGCATTTTAGTTAAGGCAATTATTGAGTTAAATGTAAATTTTGTTTGAAAATTCTTATATGTGACAGAAAAGACAGCTCATATATTTACACACATATTAATGTATTATTCGAAGAAGTGTTCTAAAATTTGACATAATGATATGTAATAAACTCAATATTATTACAAATTTATCTAATAGATTTTTTAGTTTTTAGATTATTCTGAATATTTATATAATTATAATGTAATTATTATTTTCATAAAAAATAAATCGATTTTAAAAAATAGAATCTGCAGCATCGCGCGGGTGTTAATCTAGTTTTCTTTGTGTTTGTTAACCAATCCACTACTTTTTTTTATCATTGTTAATTTAGTATTTTGTAGATTATACTTAAATAAAATTTTATTACTCGTTGAAAAAATCCATGCATATAAAATATGGAAGCATTACATAAAATATTTTTTTGAACACTTTTGTCGAATTAAGTTGTGCCATCCAACAATATTATCTTTAATTAAAAAAAAGGAAAACTTATGGATGTCTGGGTATAATTTATAAAACTATTTAAGCAATTTACTAAATTACTGTTTCCCAACTAAAAACTTGTGTAAAAAAACTCATGTTTTGACATAAAAAAGTCGAGGACAAATACTTTGATTTAACATGAACCTCATGAATATCATCGGCGTTGCCCATGCTTTCACTAGAAAATGACATATCTAAGTGTGAATGGTGAATGAAGAGTAATCCCATATTTAGAGAGGTATAGTGTATGTAGAGGAGAGTCTGTAAGTAGTTCAATATCTTAAAGTTTCAAATAAATAAGTTAATAAAATATTCCATTTATGTATTCTCTTTATTAAGAATCATGTGAGTTGGTACTCTCCTTAAAAACTCTCAAGGCCTTGATAATTAGTATCAAAGTCGATAACTCGACAAAAAACAAAAACGAGAAGATACAAAACAAAAATGAGCACAAAAATGAGGCAGTGGTGGTTTGGGATGAGCACAATATTGCTATAAAAAGGGAAGAAATTTCTACCAAGTGCAACAGTTTTATTTTACACATACATATATGCACACATGTTGTTAATATATATATATATATATTATAACCTTTTTAATTATTTTTATTAAATTAACCTTACTAAGAGATCTTAAAATAATTCTAAAATGTTTTTCAGTCCAAAATACAGGATATAGTCAAGATCATGCCAAAATACATCTTAAAAACACTGAGCAATTATTTTTTTAAAGATTAACTAAAAAGTTATTTTTATCTATTCGTTTTTTTAAAATGATTTTTTATCTATTACTAAATGTACAATTTACTAAAATATCCTTATTTTAAATTCATCTAAAACCAAAATAATAAGAAAATAATAAAATTTTATTTTATATATAGGACCAGTTTTTTATTTTTATTCCCTAATCGTTAATTTATAAGATATGCACATCTATCTATCAATACATATTTTTAAAGTTAAATATGAATTCATGTGCTTTTAACATGTTCAAAAGGTTGGAAAAATTAAAATGATTCTTTTTTTTCCCTTTCCATTTAAACGTTACTAAATAGTCTAGACATTATGTAAATAATTTGAAACATTCAAAACAATATAAAATTATAAATAACTAATAAAAAAATATGCACAGAGAGTTGTTCGTTCAGAAATATAAAATATTCTTATACTGTCATGCGAAATCATTATTGTCTGACGTTCGCAAATATCGAAAATTGCTGGGGCTAGGCTTATTATTTTTGTAGCACCATGAAAAACATGTGCACTTTGTTTTTGGCCATCTTCATGAAATGAAGACCACATGTATACGCGTCCTGGGTGGCCCTTATATAGTAAATGAGCTCTGATTTTGGTTTCTCACCCACCCACTCACTCGAACTACCAATTCTTTCTTGAGGGTCACAAAGACATAATTGAAGATGCTAAGTGTGAAGGGGCTAGTTGACTCAGGGTGCTTAAAACGTGTTCCCTCCAAATATGCCTGGATCCAAACCAGCCCTACTTTTGATTCAATAACTTCATCATCAGACGACGCTGAGACAATTCCCACCATAGACTTCTCGCTATTGACTTCCGGTACTCTTGAGGAACGTTCTAAAGTTGTCAAGGATCTTGGCGATGCCTGCCAGGATTGGGGATTTTTCATGGTAATTCATTATATCATTTGTTTTGTATATATATTTGTTTAAACTCAAGTCAGTTTATGAAACAGTTTTTATTTGACAAGAATAGTTTTGTTAACTAGTTTAATTTAATACGAATTTTTTTGAACTTAAACCAAATATGTTTTTTTTCCTGTTTAGAATTTCAACTTGCAATATTTCCAATCTAAACACGACTGCAATACTATTAATACTGAGCCAAAACTCGATATATGCATGGAAAATATGTAAATATATATTGATCTAATATATGAACTTTCCGAAGACTAAATATATATATTTATGTAGATGATAAATCATGGAATCCCCAAGCAGCTAAAAGATGAGATGATAAATCTTTGTGGAAGCTTCTTTAACCTGCCTGAGCACGAAAAACAAGAATATGCGGAAAAGAAGTTGTTTAATCCCATAAGGTACGGGACAAGCTTCAATGAGAGAGCAGACAAGGCTTGCCTTTGGAGAGATTATCTCAAGATCCATGCCCAACCCCACTTCTCTGCTCCTCGAAAACCACTCCACTTCAGGTATTCATTTTATTTTTTATAAGGTTACTCGTAATTTACGGTCGTTGAAGTCGTTCTGCAGGACGCCTGTTCAGTGTTTTTATTATTATTTTATTAAAATCTCTAGTTTCTAATCACTCAGTTTTTTTATCTGTAATTCAGTGACTACTTTAAAAATTCCGCGAGAGTCCTACTCAACTTTTCACTAAACACAATTTTATTTTAATCTCGTTGGAGTAAATCTAACATTTGAATCAAAACGATCTAACGGTCAAATTTAATTTTAAAAAAAAACATGTGTATGTCAGGCGCAGGACCAATGGGTCCCACACCTAATACATGTAGTTCATTCTCTCTCAGAAGGACAAGCTACGATATAGAGACCCAATACCACGTACCCATGTTAACGATTAGAATCCCAATACAAAATTCTAACTGTATTGTGAGCCGCATAAGGCTCCAGCCTCCAGGTCAAATCTTTTAACTTTTAAAATTCGCTCCAAATCAGCATACTAAACAGTAAAAAAACAGCTTATTTCCCTACGTGCAAATAATTTGTATGCAAGCGTTGTGTGTCATACCAGTGAAGTGATGGAAGAGTACTGCAAAAAGACTCGAGAAGTGGCAAGTGAATTACTGAAAGGGATTTCTGAGAGCTTAGGAATGGAAGAGAATTTCATAAACAAGAAAATGGAGATGGAGAAGGGAAGTCATCATCAGCT
>CAODLS011192870.1:0-13686 GCA_948243855.1 Flueggea neowawraea
ATGTCCAACCCTCTTGAGTTGAGCACCATTGATGCTCTTGAGGTTGTTGATTTTCTGTTATAGATCTAATTTGGACAACGCAGTATCAATATAATACGGGTGTATGATCAGTGATTATCATATCTGTATAAATTATGAATAAGCATATAATAATATATTTGTGTATAATATTCTGCACAGTCTGGATAAAATGAAATAGAAAAATACACTGCATGCGTTGTCTGGTCCTTTGCCTAATGTGAATTTCGTCTGACTGCATGTTGTCTGCTTTGGTTGCAAAATGTTTTCTGAAATGTTTTGAACTATACTAGTATGTATAACGAGTGTATATACATATACCTATATATGTTGCAAGTGAAAGTTTTCTAAAGGTTTTCAAAATAGTTTATATGAGGTCTCAGAGGTATTCTGGAGCGTCATTCCTCACAGAGTTTTCTCACCCCCTCCCCTTAACATTTTTTAGGTGATTCAGCTTCTATGCTCAGTAGAGTTTTCGAGTAGTAGTGATAACCCTTTTGATCGGTATTTTAAGTTGGTATGTTTGGTTAGGTACTCCACACCGAGGGTTTGGGTTCTACTATTTGGTTTTCACCATTTGGTTTTTGTTTGTATAATTAATTTGAAAGAATGTGTATGTGTATATATTTATATTTTTATTATTTTGATTTATAATACTTTAGTTATAATTTATAAAATCTGAATGTTTGCTATATTGGATAATTATTAAAATGAATAATTGGGTAGGATTTTTGAGTACTCTGAGGCTTGTACGAGATGGGCTGGGCTTCCACAGACGGTCCATCTTGTACACCGGTCACGGTCTAGAGACGGGTCGTGACACGACCACTCCAAAGAAAGCGTGCCAAATCCACAAGTCTGCTGAAGCTACAGCCTCCAACATAATTGTAGGAACTCATTGGTCACCTCGAGTAAAATGACCTTTCTATGCAACCAGACAATTTCTCCAATGACAATGCATGCAATCAATACTACCAAGCATGCTCGAGAAGCCGTGACGTTGTGAGTGCAAATGGAATAAACATTGAATATCTTCAGACGTGAGACTTCTCAAATATGTATCTTTAAATATCTGAATCACGCACTTACAAAAATTGTGTAAACAATTGAGGGTAGTGGTTTCTCCGATCCTTACGTACTCGTCGTAATGATCAGTTGGTGCTCCATATGCCAATTGACGTATAGCAGCAGTGCATTTTTTAATAGGAAAAAGGCCCTTTTGACTAGTTACGTCAACTCAACAGCGAAAAAATTATGAATGATTTTTCAAAGCTTCCATAATTCTACAAAATAATGCCTTGCTCATAAGAAACCTGCAAAACATATTTTCAAGATAAATCGAATTATCAACGAAGTAATCATTAAAAATATGCAGGTGATCGGCTTCACGATCTCTCTTGAGATGCAAACGCTTTTTCTTATTAGAGCTCGAGGTGGCATTATCCTCTTCTTCCAACATCTTGCCGATTTGCTCATCGGAATCATCCATCAACCAATTTCTTATATCATTGAAAATCTTGGAACTCATTTTGTAAGTTGTAAGCAACTTTTCAGTTGCAGAAATAATGTTTATGTTGTGTGATACTTCTTGGTCTATATATAGATTTCTTGTAACATCTAATTTTACAGATTAGGAGAAAAAACTCAATTACATTAACACATAAATAATGCAATACAACACTACATTAAAATTAAAATACATTACTAATACCCTGCGTTAACACTAAAATACAACACCTTAAATTATATTACTAAAAACCATATTTTTTTGGGATTAAGTCACAAATGTTTTTGTGGTCCGCAAGTTGCTCAGGATTCATGCTCGAAACGTCCCTTAATAGTAAATCAAATGTGGCGAGCTTCATTAAATTTTCACCAATCTTGTTTTTGGTGTCAATCTTAGTGTTCTATGTATTCCACCTTTCAGCCCGAATGTTGGTAGAGGTATCTCCAATGTACTTTGCTTTTCCCTTCCTATTTGCCTTGTCTTTAGCTGATTTTTTACCAATTGGACGCACTTTGACTTCATCTACCTCGACATCCTCACTTGTGTGTGCACCACTTTCGGTATTTTTGGTCCTTTTAGTTAACCTACTCGTGAGTAAAATTTTTTCCTTGACTTTGATAATATAGTTCACGAGCATGCTGCTTAATTTGGTCGTCGCTCTAACCACTTCAATGCTTACCCAACAATCGGTTGTACAATTGGTTAAATTCATTAACCTGCGGGAGCAACCAATACCAATGTTGCTTCACACTTATACATGTTCTCTCTAAATCGGATTTTTTGTCCTTGTTGAAATAATTAGCAATCTTCTTCCAAAAAGCCTTCTCATTTTGATCATTTTCCACGGCACTGTTGCATGAAATAGCTTTAACGAGCATTCAATCGTCTTTTGGTGTCCATGCTTGACGCTTTTCAACCACATCTACATTGCAAAGTGCATTCAAATTAAAATTCTTCATTTGTGGTTGAACAGATATGGAGGGATTTTGATAATCAGACAATGAGCATGGATCAGAGGTATTTGAAGTACGAGATGTCACATCTAATGGTCGACTAGTTGGGAGATTTGGTGGACAGTATGGATAGCTAATATTTTCACAATTTTGATTGAGAAATTAGGTCGAGAAAAATATGGATATGATGGAAAATTGGGCAATTTTTGAGAACTTTGAGAAGGTGGAAATGGTGGAAAGTTTTGTGGATATAATAAGTATGGTAGGTTTATAGAATTTTGGAAATTAGGTGGGAAAAACCATATTGATGGTTTGGATAATTTGGAGTATTGCTTGAATTTAGATTTTGGAAAAAATTGATTATCATTTGAATCCATATGACAAAAAAAGGAACAATTGCATTTGGGTTTGTATTTTTTTTTGTAGAAGAAGAGTGATAAGTGATTGAAAATGAGTGTGAAAATGAAGTATAAAAGAGTTTTTTATAAATGAATTTAAAAAAACAAAAGTCAAAAGAAAAAAATTAAAATATGTGCAACAACAGTCAAAATGATCGTTGTTGTCGACATGGGGTCCACCAGTTAGGTGGACTCCCTGATTAAGGGATGTTCAGTAACATCCCGCTCAACCCAACATCCACTCCATTATGGGAGTGGATGTTAACGTGGCGCTCAATGACTTTGTCATTGAGCAACACAGTGAATACCCTTAGACGTTGAATCAAAATTTTGACAGTGTCGTATAATTTTTAAATGAAAGTTTGTATTTTTGTTGGATAACAATATACTTACGATCTAGTATTACAGCGGTCGTCTTATAATCTAGTGATATCGTAATTGTTTTACGCTTAAAAGGACAGAATTCCAAAGAAAATTGAATTGCGATTTTGTAGTATTTGGGATCAAGTACAAGCATACATTAGGCGTTAAATTATCCTGTGTAACATGCCTAATTCTTTTATCCTCAAGAAACTCAACTAGCTAAAAGAAATTCACTTTCTACTCCGTAGGGTACTTTAATACCTTTTTGATTTTTCTCAATCATATATTAGTCACTCCACAAATTGTTTTCACAAACTCTTTATGCTTTTCCTATGGTAGGAAAATCAAGACGTGACGAATTGCATAAAAGCCACAAATTTGACAGATAACGGACTTACTTTTGTAAAACTTCACTTTTTCACATGTCCAATATTTTTTTCCTAGTTAGATTCAACTTTATTTTCCAATGATTTGGAAAAAGAAACTCAAAGTGAAAACGTGTGAACATGAGAAAGAAAATTTTAGGATGATGGAAAGACGAAAATTTGTGCCTAATTAAGTCACTATCCAAGTAGACAACCATATCTTCATCTTTCTGCAAACATTTAATTCTTATTTTCACATTAATTAACATGATTGTATCTAATTTGGAGATTGTTCAAGAATTAAGACAATATTGTAGTGTTCATATCCTATAAAAATTGTGCCTCAAGCTAGTCTATTTTTTTTATTTTTAAAGGGGTTGAAATAAGCGATGTAGCTCCCTCCATCAAGTACTGCAAAAGTTCATAAGTAGGTCAAGGTGAACTTTCTAACATCACAAGTTTCATACATAATATTATAGATTCTACAAGAATTTAAACTCGAATTATTGTTTAAAAAATCTAAATTTTTATCCTCTTAGACAAATGAAAGGATCGTGTGTGTAACTACTTTGAAGGGTCATTTTCAAGTGGATCACAAAAGAGCAGAAGAAATATTTTGGATAAGATATTTCTATCCTTGACTCTATCTACATGTGAAAGGGCTTCGCATTAGGACTTGTTTATTATTGTTGTTTCATTGTACATAAACTTTTACCAATTTGAATTAAAAGAATATAGAATTTTTGTAAGTTCAAATGTTTTTTTTTTGGAATTAAATTAACAATCCTGCTGTCCCTTTTTTCCTGATACAATACAATGCGAAACAAAGTCAATGATTAAAACTGTTGATGTTTGAAGAGAAACAGAGAAGTTGTGGGAAAGCTCGAATCCAAATATTATTAACAAAATAATAATTTTACAAGGTTCACCGGCGTCTTTTACGGTGTTGAAACTTGAAACTATCTTCCATTTTTTACAGTGCTTGAAATTAAAGGAAGTTGCGGTAATGAATTAATAATTACAAAAGTTCACAATTTCTTACATGATTAATTACATGATCACAATATGATACGCTTAACATGGTTTATTTCTTTGTCGTTTGGCTATATCATGTCAAATCTTATGAAACTTATAAAAGACACGATTATATAAAAACATGTAACTGATTAATTTGTAATTCATTAGTACTTTAGTCGACTCTAATATTAAAGGTCATGAGTTTGATTTTCGGTGGGGCAAATAAAATAACTTATTATGACAAATAAATACGAATTAACACCAAAACAAAAAAATTACATCCCAATTAAAAATTAATCAAAAAACCATTCCACATTATAGACGATTGTGGAATCATTAAGTTATGAGATTTCTTTTTTGATAAATGGTATGTTAGGAACTTATTGATAAAAGTTTTTTTTATAAGTTATTTTATTTATTTTCACTACAAATCAAACCATCAGCTTTTTAGTGTTGTTAGCGATAAGTCCATAATAAGTTTAAAATTTGAAATTCAAATAGCGGTTAGTACAAATTAACGTAAAGATCAATTGGATTTGGACTACTAGTACTGATTAACAATTATTAGGGTTCAGAAAATGACGAAACGAATTTACTAAATGATGTAGTACTAGGAAGCAAAAACATGGGGTGTTTCAATTCAATTTCCTTCAAAATGAAGGGACGATGGAACGAATTATAATCAGACCAGAAGACACTAACAAAAAATGAAACAATGAGAGGAAGAAATAGATGGCGTGGTCCAGTAAAATAAGAGGGGTGGGCTAGCCAACTTTTACACGTACAACCAATATATATGAGGAGAATTATTCAAGTGATGGATCAATTTCTTGGCTTGAAATCAATGTTGGTGTGTGTTGATATTTGAGAACATTTACATCAGGAACAAAATTCTATTTAGGATTTGGTTCTTATCCAATACTGTGACATGTTGATTTGTTTCTCCAACATCCTATTCTCTCTGAAAAGTTCCTCCCAGCACAACTACTGCATTTATTGCTACAATTTTTAAACATATAACGTGCTTTTGTTTGTTTGGATTGGAATGAACAGAGTTTCGTATCCTTTTTTTTCATGTATATATGATTTTTAAAATTTACATCTATAAACTTTTCAAATATACTCCAACAAAAATATTACTGTAGACGTGTCACTTTGAGCAGAACCAAATTTTTCTTGATTATATTCTTTCACCAAATCTAGAAAATACGTCTCACCAAGTTAGCTCCATAGATTATGAGAACATCTTTAATAAGAAAACAAGTAATTAAAATAGGATTAGTTTAGTAAATTACCATGAGTAGAGCTTTAGTATTTTACTAACTATTAAGCTTTCATCTAGGAAGGAATTAAACTTAATCAATCGTATTAATAAATTATCACACCCAAAATAAATGGGACACAGAATCAGATTATTTCTGCCCCACTTTCTCATATTCGTAAATGAACAAAGCTAGATTTTAAAAAAAAAATCTCAAACTTTTAACATATAAATGTTTCCAACACTTAGCATATTCTTTCATTTAAAAGCTTAAGATTATTTTGGCAAACCTTCTTTTTCGAAATCAATATTATTCATTCATTGTTGTGTACGTATAGATGATCGTCAAGTCTGTCCAATCGATGCATTATTTGCTTTGAATTCGCTTCTTGAAGAACATGAAAATCATTACTCATCAATTATGAAACATTGGACTGCCTTACTTACCATGATGTTTGTATAGAGTGTTAGCGGGGAAAGAAACGAAGTGGAGGCATGATTTGAGGAGTGCACGCTGGTGTTCGATGTCTAGGGTTTTGATGAGTTGGTAAGAGAAGTGAAGCTTTTGGCGGTTCAGCTTTTATGATGGCATTTGTTGACACTTAACTGCCATAACTACCGCTCTCTCTTTTCTTCACATGGCACTGCCCTCTCACGCGCCTCCACAAGCGCTCTTCTCTTTCCTTCTTATAAATTCCACATTGTGGGTCGCAGTCTCATCAAAGTCCAACATCATGAATACCATGAATCATCGCCACGTATATTGTCGGCATATTACGCTTTTAACCAGGCAACTACTTCGCAGTTTCACATGCCCTCATCTTTCCACCAACTACCCTACTTGGAAACTCAAGTTTGTGAGTCTGACCTGCGTCCCCCATATTCTTGTGTCGACACTAACCCCTTTCAATTAGGAACTCATCCTGTTCAAACACCTTCCTAATACTCGGTGAATTTGAATTCAAGTTTGAATAAAATTTTTAGAGAAGATAAAATTTTTGATCTACTTTTTTTAGAAGAAAATATCTTTATTAATGTATTATCCGCAAAACGATGGATTAACTAAAACTAGGAAAAACTTAAAGCGCATCTGCTGTACTATGAGGTTATGATACCAAATTTTTTTTGGTCAAAATATGACTATTTTCAACATAAAATAGTGTCCAGACATCTAAGTATAGTATAACTTTTGTTCAGTTATGAATATGATTCTTGATCTACTTAGTGGAGTAGAATTATCGCAAACAGCAAAATTTTTTCCTACTCTTAAAATTTTGTCATAATCATAATTCAAGTTCAAGAACTCTGGTCGAAGAAAAAAGAGCCCATGACACTCTATTACAACTGTCGATTGTAACAAACTTGAAATTTAACAATATAAAAGAATACACAGTTCGATCTTCAATAAAAATATAAATGAGAACTAATGATGCAGTAACAAATATTTAAATGAAACAAAAAAAATAATGAAAGCGAGGTTTAATCTCATTACTTTGTTTCTTGTATGGTTATAGAATTTTCTTTCCTTTTCAAGGTTGTTCTTTCAATTATGAGATGTGATCAACATATCATTTCATGTGAGCAGATAATCCATGTGACGGTCCACGTCTTTTCTATTTTCTGTTTGTGTGTATTTTTGTTGGCATGTAATTAAACCATGCTCTATAAAGTAAGGACAAACAAAATGTGAACTCGAATTTTGTTTATACACTAAACTTATACGTAATAATTCCTTTTTAGCCTCTTATGAACAGAAAACCCAATCTGCATATCGATATGTACAATTCTTCCAATGCATATGTGTGAGAAGAACTTGTGTCTCCACGTGCTTCGGCAAGTTTAATTAGTAAAATTGTTTGGCACCACCTTATTAATTGATTGATCTAGAATCTATCAATGTCGTCCATAATGAATTATAGGGAATCAAAGTTGTCAGATATTTTTCCTTGTTTTCGTAAAAGTGCACAGATAACTCTAATGGCAAAGGCCCTTACATGAGCCCCCACCATATATATACAAACTCTACTAATGATATCCTATAATTATTTGGCGACAATTTCAATAATAAAAACTGTATACATATTTCATTGTCGGCTCAAAGTTTTTCTAAAGTGAAACGTAGCTTTAATTTAATGGTTTGTATCTGTTCAATTCGAAAATATAATTATAACCAAATTTTGGGTCTCACCTGATTATCGGTTTAAATTTTTGAAAAAAATG
This sequence comes from Flueggea neowawraea, assembly GCA_948243855.1. Lineage (NCBI taxonomy): Eukaryota > Viridiplantae > Streptophyta > Magnoliopsida > Malpighiales > Phyllanthaceae > Flueggea > Flueggea neowawraea. The sequence goes on from CAODLS011192870.1 coordinate 8,103, forward strand.
ACTCATGATATCATATCAGGGCAATTTACAGCCAAATGACCCGAGTTCAAATCCTATTGTAATTGAATTAAAAGTACAAAGGAAAATGAAGAATTATGCAAATCTCAAATTCAACGGACTTTCACTTAAAGGTGATTCAAAGCTTAAATCTAGGAGTTGTTATTACAGATACATGAATACTAGCTCAATTCAAAGTTTTAGAATTTGATTGTATAGTTAAAAAAAGGACTCTCATGTTACTTAGGTTCTTAAGCTACAAAATGTTAAAGTTCTACATTTGTTTAACCCAACTGATTATAATCCTCATTCATTTTGAGGGACTTGAGAATTAGTCCAAGACGATTTTTCTCCTTGAATATCATGAAAAACACAGTTGGTCCCAATGAAAATGACACTCCAAGAGGGGGTTAATTGGAGTTTTAAAGAGTTTAAATACTTTGTTGAAAATCTTTTGCAATTTAAAACAAACAACAAAGTTAAATGCAGAAGTTAAACAAAATCCAATTCACAAACAATATAAATCAAATATAAAGTAAAGTAAAGAGAGTAAGTGAGAGAGAAAACAAAGCCCAAATTTATAGTGGTTTGATCATTTTGATCTACGTTCACTAGGTCCACTAGAGAATTTCAATCCACTAACTCTTTACTTGCGGGTGGAGGGAAATTGTTTACAACACTTATTTTTGCGGGCTCAATAAGCAAACCGTTCTACATTGTTTTAAGGACAAAACAAGCAAACCAAATCCCTAATTTTTGTGAGCTTAACTAGAAAACCATAATACGTGTTTTCAGGACAAAACAACAAACCAAATTTCTAGTTTTTGCGAGCTCAACTAGAAAATTGTACTACTTGTTTTCAGGACAAAACAAGCAAACCAACTAACTAGTTTTCTCATACTCACTAGCAACTACTCTTATTTTTCTTAAGACACAACAAGGAAACATATCAACCAAAAGCAAACAACCTTGCTTGATATAAAGATTAACCCAAAGGTATAACAGATCTAAAGCTCACACCAACCCAAAAATTAGATTGCAAGTAAATAGCTCAAATGGGTATAAAACGAGAAGAGAATAGAGAAAGTGGATAGCAAACATTGACAAGGGTCTCTCTTTTTGTTTATTTCTATTTCCTTTTACTCTAGGATATCTATTTATAATCACTTGAAAAAATATAGCCATTGGAGCCTCAAAGTAGCAATTGTGAGAGAACAGAAACTTTGTCTAGTAATGATGTCACCCTTCTCTACGTGTGTAGCCACCATCTACGTGTGTAGTACGATGATCCAACTAAGTTCTGCGTGTATTGATAACAAGTCTACATGCATTGCTAGAACTCCAGTGGTCTCAGCTTTGAGTGGATCAGCATATACGTGATTTGCTTTACTTCTACGTGCGTAAACTCATGATCTACATGCTTTGTACAACATTCTACGTGCATTGATCTAAATTTCAGAATATGCAATTTCAGAATCAAAGGTGAAATTTTTCATCTAGTGGCTTGCAAATTGCGTTGTTCCTCTTTCTACGTGTGTAGTCGTTCTTCAAAAGACTGCACCTTTGATTCTTCGCGTGATTTGCGTCAGAGAATATTCAAATTTAAATTTTGAGGAGCGTCTTGGTTTTGTCAGCTAGTCCAGCTCATCTTCGTCTACGTGCGTAGAATGTCTCTTCAAAGATTGCACATTTTCTCTTATACGCGTCTTGCTTGCCAGCCAACATTCCTCTACCATTGCACAGTTTCTCTTCATCAGGCTGAACCCACATCAACATGCGTAGTGAAATATTTTGCATGTGTAAATAAGCAAAAATTAATTCCAGTAAGATTTGCTTCTCATCTTCCTGCTTTGCTCAGTCTCTTCATGCGTAAGAGCCATCTTTACATGCATCAATGTGCTTTGATGACTCTTAAAGTGCTTTATGGCCATATATAAGCTAGTCTGCAACTTTGAGCTTCTTTCATGGATGTTTTGCATTCATCATCATCAAAACTGAACTCAACAATCTCTCCCTTTTTTATGATAACAAAACATACATGAATTTGAACATCTATTCATTAATAATAAACGTTCCTCTGCCATTGTACAGTTTCTTTTCATCAGGCTGAACCCACGTTAACGTGTGTAGTGAAATCTTCTGTGTGCATAGATAATCAAAAATTAATTCTGGTAAGATCTACTTCTCATCTATGTGCTTTGCTTAGTCTCTTTGTGTGTAAGAGCCAGCTTTGCATACATCAAATTGCTTTGATGACTCTTAAAGTGTTTTATGACCAGATATCAACAAACTTGCAACTTTGAGTTTCTTTTATGAATATTTTGCATTCATCATCATTAAAACTGAACTCAACATATCAAACTTTTAATTTTATCACATCTCTCAATTTTAAAGGCGTTCATTATCATGTGAGCTCCCATTAAATTTGATAATACATATTCCATAAAAAAGAGGAAAAAAAAACAAAGACCTTATTTAAATTTTTTTTTGGTCCTTGAAAATAAAGACCTTAGTTAATAGTACGTACAATGTATGCATGTGGGTGTGGGGAAATAAACAAAAACAAGAGTTACAGAACTTTGATGGTCACGGGAATTTGGGGTTGAACCGCACTTGGATACTAAATATAAATGTCAGAAATAAGTGATATCAGGAATCAGATTTTGTTGTTTTTTCAAACATGAACATGGGTGGAGGAGGAGACTGTGTTTGTACGTACTTCACATGCTGGTTTAATTAGTTATTCCATCTTTGGTTTTGGTATAAATTTAGGGCATCGAAAGCCAATACATGGAAATGTTAAAATCACAAATGATGAGAGAATTAGTTAATGTACAACGTGGGGCAACAAAACACACATGGCCTTTGCCTAGCAAAGGCATAAAATTTTCATCTGTGGGGGATAGGGTTAGGTATGGTAGTTGGAAAGTTCTACTTCACGCTCTTATAACGGACTAACCAACTCACTGCCTCGTCACCTCTACTCACTTTTTCCTTCCTATCATAATCTCCAATTGGTACTATATTAGGGTTTTCAGTTTTCTTTTTCAACTATGACAAAAAAAAATTGTTCTCAACTAATTAAACATAGCATTGTTTTTTATATATTTCAAAGAATTGAAAGAAAAAAAAAAGTAACATTTACTAATAGTTAATTGTTTAGTTGATGACACAGACTGAATTTATAAGAAAAACTTGCAGGTTCAATCTCCACTAAATACGTTCACTAGAATGAGTGAGAAGACTTAATTATGACTAAAATTAAAATATAATTAATCTCAGACCGTTTTAAACAAATGAGGATACTTGTAAAAAAACAGAATTTTTAATAATAGGTAAGTTACCTTACATATAAAAAAAATGCAAGTTTAATGTTTAGTATACTTGTTTGGATCAAAATTTCTATGATCAGAAGTGAAAAACTGCATATAATAAGACGGAAAAAAGCATATATATGGATTTAATTAATTATTGAATGTAAAGGAAAAAAATGTAGATGGATTCTCAACCTTAAATAAATGACACACAAACAGAATAAACAGTTGATGAAAAAGCGTGGTTAGAAATTAAGCACATTTATACAAACACGTCAACCACGGCATTGCATTAAGGCTTTTGCTGTGTTGTCCATGACAAGGCATCTTCTCATTATTCGTACTCTGGATCCGATCATGGATCGATGGGTCAAATCATTTGTATTACTAGAAGAAAAAATGGAAATTTAAACATGACTGCGAGTACTGAGGAAGGACTTATGTATTGCATGCTTTAATTTCAATTCAACGATCATCGTTTATGTTCAACTTTTTGACTAATGGAATTAAAAAGACTAGAAAAGAACAGCATGCAGCTTCAGTTTCTCCACTTTTGATGTGATTCATTAGAAAAATACTAGATAACATGAACGACAAATCTTAGTAGCAAAAAAATTGATTGATTCTTGATTTAAGGACCTTTTAAGGAGGCATAGCTAGGGTAGCTATGTCAATGGAGAGAAACCACATGATGTAAATACCTGGAACATCACTGATGAGTTTGAAGCTTATTATTGCTAAAGTCACTTTAATACTAGAGAATAGAGAACTCAATTCTTGACGAGACCAAATAATATAATTTGTCAAAAAAAAAGTCTGAAAATTGAGGTTTTCCTGAAGCTGTGCCCTTAAATTGAGGGATAATTCGTGGTACCTCTTCTGGTAATAAGAAGCAAGACATGGTCTCATGAATTGAATTAGGGTAGTGCCCATAATATATAGTGGTTCACTGTGTGCCCTCACAAAATGCGTAGAATTTAATTTCTATAAAAAGCGTCGACATTAAACAATGTGTAAAGAAAATGACCAGCCGTTGTGTGGGGGCGGAGAAGTCATGAAAGTCGGGCATGTGATGAACTGACCAATCGAACAAAATTTGAAAGATCTCCTAATGAATCAAAAGCCGTGGCGTTTTCTCGCCTTCACATAATTAAACCTCATCCTATCCACTTATTATTATATATTACCAACATACTAATTAATATAAACCATAACCCTACCTAAGCCCTAGCTAATACGGACTTCCTTAAGGTTATGTATACATAGGTTTCATTTAGGCTGGTAAATCTTTAACAACTAAACCTAACAGGCCCTTGACGAGAAATTAGGGTGTGCTAATGAGCATGTCGATAACATTCGTTTTTGTTTCATTATATTTTAGTAAAAGTGAATTACAAATTAGTAGATTAGCATATTATATGGTGCGAGAGTTAATTTCGGTATTAATAAACTATATACGGATGAGTCATATGCTATTTTTAAAAAAAAAAAACTGAAAGTAATATTCTAATTTGATATTAAAAGTGCAATTGTTGTTACATGCAAGTTTTTTTTTGTCAGTTGTTACGTGCAAGTTGCAACTGAGGAGAACATGTTAGCAATTTTAGGTTCCCGTAAACGACACGTGGATTAAAAATAGATTTCCAAAATGGATGGACCCTTTTCTCTCAATCTTTCTTCTCCTTTATTTTGCCGTTTATCTTTTTTTTTTTAATAAAAGAGGGTACTTTTTTACCTTAAATCACATATAAACACATCTCTTATCAATTTCTCTTTTAAAATAAATAAATCTTCTATACAGACCTAGATCAGTTTCTTTTCGTAATTTTATCGTTTGTTGTGGCATTTGGGTTTACAGTAGTTATTGCGGCGTTTGGTTTTTACCGTCTTTATTGTGAAATTTTATCTTTTGTGGACAATTCATCAGTCAGTCAATACATTCAATTCGATAGAGTTACAAATCAAATTATGATCGTCAGTATGTTGCAGATCTGGAGTCATAAGTTTCCAATCATTAAGCCGATTTATTTTGTTATTAACTTAAATACCGTAAATTTTTTCACTGTTCTATCATCAATGATTTTTAATGAATTTAAATTTATTTTTTATTGATGTACTGTTTATTTGAATTGATGAAATTATATTTTATTTTAAAAAAATGGATGTACCAAGTTAAGTTTATTTGTGGCTTCTTCATTGGCTCTTCAGTAACGTTAGCAAGTACCTGTAATAAAAGGTTGCTGATCTCATTGTAAAAGGATTGAAAATAAGGA